>BBSZ01008002.1:0-11465 GCA_000981365.1 Subanguina moxae
ATGTCCGCTAGCGAAGCTGAAATAATACGTCGAGATTTTTTCAGTGAGTCAGACTTCAGCAATTCCAAGGAAGAAAGCGAGCCAGCGCAAGCAGAACTGGAAGGTACTGTCACTCTCATCGGGCCAATCACTTATTAGCGCCAACTTCCTCCGTCAGGTAATTAATGCGATAAGGAGTCGGGCAGCACAACCACGAAGTGAATCCAGTGGCAGTGGCTCAAACAAAGGCGAGTATGAAGCGAAAGGCAGTTGAGACGCAAGAAGTTGGTCTATTTATCCACTGTTACCACGTTGACTATTACCCCTCGCTCTTTTAGAAGCCTATCCAAATTTTCTCACAACAGCTTCAAGGGACGTCGACAATGGTGGCAGCAAAAAAAAATGCGGTCCAATTTTGGGTGGTTTTATAACCGGTCCAATTATGGTCTAATTATGGTCGGTCCAATTATGACCGGTCCAATTATGGTCGGTCCAATTATGGTCTAATTATGGTCGGTCCAATTATGACCGGTCCAATTATGGTCGGTCCAATTATGGCCGGTCCAATTTTGGGCGCGGTCCAATTTTGGCGCGGTCCAATTTTGGGCGTGTCCGCTCATTTCAACAAGCAAAATTGAAAAATTTATTTTGCGAAACATTTTTTAGTAAATATCTGCGAAATATATATACCAAATAAAAAAGCTCTGCGCATAAAAATCGTCTAGTACTACCGCGAATTTGCTTTAAAAAATATAACTGAATTTTCATAAAATTTTTTAGGCACTTTCGGCGCCATAAAGGTCAAAAAAATAAGTGCCCTCCTTCTAATAAACGCTCCCTCTGGAGGTCGATCGAAAAATAAACGCCCCGGGGCGCTCATTAGAAAAAATATGCTATGTAGGGTGTATTTTGTCATATTCCCGGTTTGGTTGGTGCATGGATAAACACCTAAACTCGTAAAAGTCATTTCAATACAAATTCCTTTCAATACAAACACCCCTTAAGACAAACTTCCACCAACATTAGAAACAAAATAAAAAAAACCATCTCAAGATGGCTTCATTTCAACCTAACCCGTCCCTAATTAAACACTACTCCAGTAGCATTAGCATCTTCTGTAGTTGTTGTGAGACAAGCAATTGATTAGAAAACCGCATAGTCATTCATCATACTGTAATGAGCACGAAGCACTTAATATTCTACCAAAACAACTATGTGCTGCTCCTTCAAGAGATGAATATTAGCCCAAAGTTGAGATTACACTTATGCAATACAGAGCCACCACCTCCTATGGATATTTTTTGATATTTGAAGTAGAACAGGGTAAATAATGTTTATCATTCCACAACTGAACAAGAAAACTGAAAAATTGCCCACACTGTTCAATCACTACACCTATTTTTTTACGAAAAAAGATCAAAGTCAAAGACAATTGTTTAGGTACACAGTGTTAGACGTACAGCTTGAAAAGTGACTGAGCAAGAAATTTTTTGATAACAATCGTTTTAACGCTTCTTCCCATCCCTTCCACCTTTGATGAAACTCCTGAAAATTTAACCGTCAAAGCATTGATTAAAAGTTTCCAGGTAAAACGGATACCAATCAGCTGCAAGGTTTTGACCAAGAAAATTAAAGCCATTTAATCCCGAAATTGCATCGCTAGCCTCTTGTTGACTTTCATATTGCACAATGGCGTAACCCTAGAGCGTATAATATGAAACTAAAATGTTGAAAAGCTAGTACCTTGAAGTATCCAGTTCGACGATCCAAATTCAAATGCATGTTCATGACATTTCCATACTCCTATAAAGAATTACCCCAAAAATCCTCTAATAGACGAGCACCCTAAATTCAAAAAAGTGTGTCTGTGGCATTGTGTATTTTACCTATCTTTTGCTGGTGTCTTCAGAGCATGTTATATATCAAAACGTAGTTTAGAATGTAGGCTACATTTTGGTGCATAACATGCCCTGAAGTTACCAACAAAACATAGGACAAAATCACGATGCCAGAAACACACTTTTTTGAGTCTAAGAGGAGGAGGTGCTTATTAGAGAAAATACGATGCTGGGCGACCAAAAACATCAAGTAATTTCCGGGGTATCAACCAGTGCTTTCAATAATCAGAAGCAGAATGAAAGGCGGAATCAAATTTGAAACGAAATCTCTTTGCGCCAATTCAAAAATTGATGCAAAATTTGAGTTTCTTTCAGACACTTTAAATTTTTGATGTGTTTTTCAGATTTTATGTCAAAATCTAGCCTAAAAACATCCATTACAATCAACAAACATTATGCCGACTTTCGGCCGCGATGCACCCGAAAGAAAAACTTAAATGGGCGGAAAATGTCCAAGAATTGGAGTACTGTCTACGTGCCATTCTGACTAGACAACGTTTTTTTAATTTTGAAAATTACCTTGAACAAATCTTTTACTTCTTCTTCCTGTGCCTCCTAAAACCAAAAAGGTAGACTTTGTGATAATTGTAAGGTTTACGAAATAAGAAGACTGCCCTCGTGGACGTTGGAAACAAAAATAATCCATCCCTGCAAATAGAGTTGAAAATTAAATTGAGTCATCCATCACTGATTGAGTAAATACCTCAACCGATCTCTGAGGCTGACCTCCATGCCCATCTTCTCCACCCAACGCTTCGTAGTCCTTGACATTACTCTTTTGTCCAGCGTCATCAAAGCCACGTCCCTTCTTCTTCACCGCTCCTTTCTTTAGCTCGTCAACTGAATTTGCTTTAATTGCACGTCAGAATTTTTTTTATCAAAGGCATAGGGAGGGACAAGTAAGGGGCCACTCTTTTTACCACTCTGTAGGAAAGATCTTGAAAATAGTTTCCCTTACAGCGACCTACCGCATAAAAAATTTCTAGCATTTGTGCTATTTTCATGCATCCAGAGCTATTTTCGAGTTGTTTATGTCTTAAAAAGCAATTTTGTCTGGTATATTTTATCAAAAACATGAATTTAGCTTGGTCCGTCTCATGGTTTGCGTCTTACCCACTGATACGATAAAGTCAGGGTGGAACCAAGGTCGGCAACTCAAATTTCCAAAAGATGGTAAGTTGACAACTCCGGTTAGGACCCAAACCACGGGAGGGAGGGAGCAAGCAAGAATTGTGCTGTTAACTATATATACCAAAAATTGTCTCTAAAAACAGCATAGAAAAAAAGTTATGGCCATTTCAATATTTTGCATTGGGAAACCGAAGTGAATAACCTTTGTCATAAATGGCTCAGGCATACAACTAAGCATTAGGCTTAGGGTAAACCAGCATAGGTTGGCCGAGACTCATCGTATAACCTGTTTCACCTGCGTCTTAGTGGTTCTCGGCTAACCTACGCTTCCCTACCCTAAGTTGTATGCCCAAAATTCTGTTCTTGGGGTGTAAAGCTGCCTGAAACCAAAGCAAAATATTCAAAGACCGACTTACTATGTCGAAAAAGGACAAAAATACATATTTTGTCGTTTTTAACCTATCATGCCGTATTTTCTCTAATAAGGTTCAACCTTTTAATTTAAAGCCATGTTCTTGGCATTCTGTTTTCTCCTCATCTTTTGCTTATTTCTGTCAGGCAATTTACCACCTAAATTTTGAAGCTGAAAAAATAAGCTAAAATTTGGTTGATAAATCGCCTGAAAGTCATCTGAGAAAGTTGAGTCAAAAACAGAATGCCAAGAACACGATTTTAAATCAAAGGGGGTGGGTCCTTATTAGAGGAAATACGGTAAATGTTCAAAAAGAGGTAAAACAAGAGGGAATCCAAGTCAAAAAAATGCCACCTCTTATTAAATAGAGCCGACTTTTGATCTGAATTTGACCCAACCAAAACCCAAGTCTCGTCTTACTTTTATCTATGTGATTCTTACAAGCCTATTAAGGGGGTCTCACCACTTTTTCATGTATTTTTAATTCAAGCTTACGGTCTGCTTCAGCTCCCTCATCCATTACTTCGTCTAGTACAACACTGTCAATATTGGACATTTTTGACTAAAAAAGAAATAATGTTTCGCTTTTTATATATTACCTTCACAATTTTAGCGATTGGCTGTAGTCATTAGCCAGAATGAGATTTTAGATCTCAATTTTCTTCCCAACCAATGGCTCAATCGCTACCATTGTGAACCAGGTTTAAAATGGTTAAAATTGAAAGGAGCTTGATTCAGCGTCTGAACCCAAATAATAATCTAATATAAACTGTCAAAAGCTCTCTGATATAATTATCAAAATAGATAAATTTCAAAATTTTGAACTTCCCAAGCAATAATGTTCTGCTTCAGGACAAACTTTTGTAGAAGTGCCCATCCATTGGGCGCAGTTAGCCGCCAAGCACTTTTGTTAAATTGCAAATTGCATTTCCTCCGTCTATATTTTGTTTTGGGCCCTAACTTTTTTATTTAATAATTGAGAGCGAATATAATATATCTAGAGTGAATATAATATATCTAGAGTGAATATTCCTTTTTTGTGAAAATTGACGCAATGTTGCATTATGGTTTCAAAATTCTGGTTGACCAACAACTCGAGACTTGCGAACTAGAAAACTTGCAAACTCGTAAATTTGGAAACTCGCAAAGCAGTCGACATTTGTCCAACTAAGAATTTCTAGAGTGAATAGAGCTGATGGATCCCATTACTATTTTCGAGCGAGAAAGTTACGAGTTGTTGGTCAGCCGAAAAATCTCATACTCCAAATGGAGGTGACAACATGGTGGATTGCCGTTCTACAGGCTATTTTTTTATTCTTCGAAAAATTTGAAAAGTACCTATAAAAGGGTAATCCACCACTGACAAACCTTCTTTAGAATGCTTTAATTAGTACAGGAAAAAGGGTTGCGAAGCCTGAAAGAAAAAAAAAATTGCATTAAGTGGGCATCCAGTTGATTTGGTTTGTGCATAGAGAAACACCTAAATCTGTGAAGGTTCCTTGCAAGATAAACTAAAACAAGGAAAATAAGTTTTGAAAAATATGTTAAACAGGTAAAACGACAAATGTCCATGGCCAAAAAATCATAGCGCGACGAAAGAACGGCCACGTCGAAAACATGT
Source organism: Subanguina moxae (assembly GCA_000981365.1). Lineage (NCBI taxonomy): Eukaryota > Metazoa > Nematoda > Chromadorea > Rhabditida > Anguinidae > Subanguina > Subanguina moxae. The sequence goes on from BBSZ01008002.1 coordinate 5,042, forward strand.
CCGTGTCCGCAAATTTACTAACCTTAAAAAAATTTCGCGCCTTGTATGATGAGACACATTTCTAGCTATTCTTTGTTTAAAAGTCAACCATTTTTCAGCAACTCGAAAACGGCGAAATGGTTCGCATGAATGTTTTGGCCGATGCTTTGAAGTCCATTAACAATGCCGAGAAACGAGGAAAAAGGCAAGTTATTATCCGTCCCTCCTCCAAGGTTATAGTCCGGTTCTTGACTGTGATGATGAAGCATGGCTATATTGGTTTGTTTCTAGATGTATGTTGCGTGTGCTCTAATAATGAGTTTTATTTACAGGCGAATTCGAAATTGTGGATGATCATCGTGCAGGCAAGATTGTTGTCAATTTGACTGGCCGAATCAACAAGTGCTCGGTGATAAGCCCCCGATTTGACGTAAGCAAATGAAAACTTTTTTGAATTTTCCAAGACAAACATTTGATAATACAGTCAACCTTTATTAATCTGACACCCTCAATAACTCGGCACTCGAAGCCTGTTCTTTGGGCTGTCGGGTTATCGAGGGTTGAATGTACCAAAGAATGTCAGTACCAGTTTCGATTTTCATTCTTCAAACAAAAACCGCAGGACTTACAGCCGAACCTCGTTAAACTGGCACCCCTAATTCAAAAAAATGTGTTTGTGGCATTGTGTTTTTGACCTATGTTTTGCTGGTGTCTTCTGGGCATGTTATATACCAAAATTTAGCTTAGATTCTAGGCTACGTTTTGGTATATAACATGCCCAGAAGACATCAGCAAAACATAGGTCAAAAACACAATGCCACAAACACATTTTTTTGAATTAGGGGTGCCAGTTTAACGAGGTTCGACTGTACGACACAGCTTAACATTTCTCTCATCAAATTTTTAAAACTTGATTACCGTATTCTCTTTAATAGAGCGGCGTGCCGCTCTATTTTTGACCTCAATATTTTTCAAAAATTTAGACGAAATTGTTCATATTTAAAGGTCATTAAACAAAACTTTGCAGAATTAAACAAATTAATTTATTTACAACTCCAACAAATTGATTAATAACCAAGCCAGGCATCGCTGTTATCATCAACATTATTTTGCTCTTCTTCCAGATCAACTTCTTCCAATAGCTCGGCCAATTCTTTGTCCTCGCGCGCTCGCTGCAGCGTGATACGACCAGTCGGCACCGGTCCATTTTCTTTGAAGCAGTGAATCTAATCGTCCTCGATCTCATATGTAGCATTTTGAATGAGTTGGTGATGAGCTCATTTGGCTGACTTTCTCAGGCTTCGACGATCCACTTTAAGTAGACGGTCATTAAAGCAGCTTTCGGGTAGCCTCCCTTGGTAAATTCCTTGTCCGCGTGCATCACCCGGCCATTGTAGAGCTGTTGCACCTGACCTCTGCCATAATTGGAGCACTCCAGCACATATTTTTCAATTCTCTTCGTGGGGTACCTCTCTATAGAGAAAGTACAGTACAGTCAACCCTCGATAAGCAGGAAGCCCCTTTTTTTCAGCTTTGGAGTGCCGAGTTATTGAGCGTGTCGGATTAAAGAAGTGCCGGATTAACAATGGTCGATTGCTTCTTAAATATTTTTCAATAATCTTTTCTATTTTTTTCAGCTTGTATCCCTGGATTTCATATTTCGAATGAGGTATTAACTGTCTTGATACTTTTGTAAAAAGTTGGAGATTGAGGTAGGTGAATGAAGCAAGGGGTACTTTGATTCTAAGACCTCAATCTCTAATTTTTTCCAATCACACTGAGTAAGTTGATGATCATTGAAAAGAGAAAATCCAGCGCTGCAAGCTGAAAAAATAGTAAATATAATTGGAAAACCGCTGGTATAATCAAGTTTTAAAGGTTTGTCGAGACATATGCGCATTTTAACGATAAGACACATAATTTGACGGGAAATTCTAATTGAGACGTTTAAAAAACCAGTCCCAATACTATATCCTAAAAATCAGGTAAAAAATATTGTGTATTTAGATTTCTCTCGCCGATCTCGAAAAGTGGACCTCGAATTTGCTGCCTTCTCGTCAGTTCGGATATCTGGTGCTCACCACTTCTGCAGGTAGCAATTAATTTGGTCAAATACGAGAATATGATATCGAGAATATGATTCCCGTATTTAGGCATCATCGATCATGAAGAAGCCCGTCGCAAGCACCAAGGAGGAAAGATTCTGGGATTTTTCTTCTGAGGCAAAGGAATTCAAGTTGTTATGTAACAAGAAAGCGACCCAGCTGTTGTTATTGTTGGATTTCTTCGTGACAATTATTTTGTTCTAAAATAAATGTGTTGAAAATTAAGAATTTGTTTGTGTTTTTGAGCAGTGTTTTACTAGTGATGTCAGCAAAAATTCTCTTACTTCGAAGAGGAGACCGTCGCACTCTACAAAGCGAGAAAACGAGCTTGATAAATAGATTCCAGGACTAGGATAATAATAGTGCCAACTTATGGATGAGCTGATTGAAACGAATAGCGATTTTGAGCAACTTTAAAAGCCCAAATACCATTAACGGCAGCACTTTTGTAATCCACTAAAGTAGGAGCGGAAACATCTTGCAAAAAACACGCAATCTCTTCAGACCGTATTTTTCTTGCATTTTGAATGTGCTTCGAGGTTTTTTGGTGCATGACAGTCGTTGATCTTCCCCATTAAAATAAGGTTCACCTACAAGATTTGTACTGCGAAAGCAGAATTGCAGAAAATGGAGTGCGCGTGAAAACCGCGGATCAAAACAAATTCTGAAATAAATAAGTGAATATGAACTCCGGTATAACAACGACTCGCTACAAATTATGACTCGCTACATCGACTCGCTACACTTGCGACTCGCTACATTGACTCGCTACACTTGTGACTCGTTACATCGACTCGCTACACTTTTTAAGAAAAACTCTTTAATGTAAAAGGAAATAGCAGTATTTCACTTTATTTATTCAGATTTAGTATTTCACGCGATATTTCACACCAATAGTAGTAAGTAAGAAGTATAAATTGAACATAGTTTTGTTGATTGGGGCCTACCGCATAAAGAAGCTCTCGTATGCATACATGTTTCATGCATACTAGAGTCACTTTCGAGTGATTTATGTCTCAGGTATGTGTGTGTGCGCATCTCAACCCCAAGCCTCCAAGCCCCCTACGCCCCCGGAGGGGGCGTAGGAGGCTTGGAGGGTTAGAGATGCGCGCACAGACTTACCTGCGAGATTAATCCGAGCAAGACTCTTGACCATAAATGCATCTGAAGACTCTTTTTGCCCAGCTCCAGTAACCAAAACATGGTAGAATTTCCTATTACCCTTATAAAACCTTCTTTAGAATGCTCTAATTAGTGCAGAAAAGAGGGTTTTAGAGTCAGAAGTAAGATAAAAATTTACACCAAATGAACAAGTGTAGCGAGTCGATGTAGCGAGTCGCAAGTGTAGCGAGTCGATGTAGCGAATCATAATTTGTAGCGAGTCGTATGTCAGTCATGAACTCCGCCCCAAAACTATGGACGCACCCCTCTTTTTAAGGTTTCTGAACGATAATATGTAAAAATTGAAATTTTTTGAAGATTGATTTTTTTATGATTCTTTGATTTTTAGGTAATTTTTACCGACGAAAAGAAGTGGAATTTGGATGGTCCTGACGTAATGACGCATTACTGGCGCGATCTCCGTAGAGAACCTTGAATCATTTCAAAGCGACAAGGCGGCGGCAAATCGGTCATGGTTTGGGGCACCTTCAGTGCTCATGGCAAGGCTCGCCTTTGTTTCGGGAAAGGCCGCTGGGACTCCGTCATCTATCAGGAAGTGCTGGAAAACTTCCTTATCCCACATATGGAAGACCGGGACAACTTGTAGCTTTGATTTCAGCAAGATAACGCGCCGATTCACCATAAAACAAAATTTATTTGGACATATGGGCAAGGTTATTCCTGATGTTTCGATAGTTTTGAACCTTCACAGTTGTTTCACAGTGCGCAAACAAAGCGGTAACGTGAACCACTACTACTTTAAACACTAGGCCTAATTGGAGCGGGTGTACGCTGGTTTAGCGTGTTTTGGAAAACGTCTTTTTATTTTGTGCCAAATCTTTTTTTTTATTACTGAATGTCCTTTCTTTTAAAATTTTGAGATTCGGACCCTGTCCTAAATTATGGATCTGTGCATGAAACTCTCGTTCCTGCAGATACATATACAGATGTTTTTTGGTTCAACAAGGCGATTTAGCAGAGCTTCTTTTTCTTGTCCAAGCTTTCAAATGCATTCACTTGTGTAGTCGACTTAGATGCTTGCGCTTTTTCAAAAAGCTTCTTTCTTTCTTGTCATATCAGCAGTCATATCAGTGTTCATGTGTTGTTGAGCCTAATAGACCCAAGCTAAGTTTGAGTATAAGTATTGAAAACACTGGTCCGTTTGTAGTCCCTATTTTTCATTGTAAGCGCTGTATCAACCTATTATTTATTTAGCTAAAGAGATAAGATGAATTCTGAAGAAAGTGTATGTAAAGCTACTTTTCTTAGCATATTTTCGGGCGGGATAGGAGGAATGTGCAGTGTTTTGGTCTGTGACTGTTGGTATTTTTTTATAAGTTCGTATTGATCCTTAATTTCAGGTCGGTCATCCATTGGATACGGTGAAGGTGCGTCTTCAAACAATGCCTAAGTTATGCATAAATCAGGAACCAATATACAGTGGAGCCATCGATTGTGCCAGAAATATTTTCGTGAACGAGGGATTCAGTGTGCGCTCAAATTTAGTGATGGGATCCACTTTAATCTATTTGTTTTAGGGATTTTACAAAGGAATGCTCTTTCCACTTATGGGTGAAATACCTGTATCGGGTTTGTTTTTTGGTGGCTGTGCTGTCATGCGAATTTTTCACGAAAAATTCCTTGGTGATACGCCGGATTTTTTTGGTAATTTTGCCATAGGAGGTTTGATTTCCCTAACTACAATCGATAGTGTAGAGTTTTGAAATCAACTTGCAGGCGTGGCTGGTCTAACTATGATCCCTCTTTCTGTACCAGAAGAGAGAGTAAAGTGTTTGCTGCAAATACAATCCTCAAACACAAATAAAGTCGTTTTCAAGGGGCCTTGCGATGCTTTCGGAAAATTATGGGGGCGAGGCTTTCGCGAAATCTACCGTGGTACTCTTGCGACTGTGCTCAGAGGTATTTTAATTTTTTGGTATTGCAGTTTATGAAAGCCCTAGACTCCTACATATTCAGACTTTTTTGGTTGTGGCCTTTACCTTGCTGTATACGAAAGCGTGAAATGGCGCCTTATGGACCAGGATGACTACGAAAATGGTAAGCTCTCACCGCTATCGATTATTGGAGCGGGTGGCATTGCTGGCATGGTTTCGTGGGCCATGACAATTCCTTTCGATGTGGTTAAATCGCGAATTCAAACTTCGTCCGATAATAAACTGAAAACATTAACAGAACTGCTGAATATGGCAAAAGATGGTCCGAGCACACTATTCAGGGGATTTTGGCCCGTAATAATTAGAGCTTTTCCAGTAAACCTTTGAGAACTGAAGAACTTGTTTTAACTCATATTTTTGTCTTTTAGGCTAATGCGGCTTGCTTTTTTGGAATGGAACTTGCTCTGTATGTTTTGGGTAAAAATTAATTTGAAAGTAAATATTCTTCATTTGTTTATTCCTTTGTCGTTGATTCTTTTGTTTGCTTATGATAAAGTTGTTCGTTGTCGTTGGTAGAGTTGTTCACGGCCGGGTACCTTATCGGTTCTTTGGTGTTTAGTTAATCTTTTTTAGCCAGAAAATTTTTTAGCCGTCTTCGAGCACATCCTCTTTTGATGTACGGTAGTTTTTTTCTAGAAATGCAATCAATTAATCTGCTGCTAATTTCAAAATTCGTTAAAAAATGGAAAAAAAGTAGTGCTGGAGACCGGACCGGAATCCAGTTTTTTCTCAAATATCCGGTCCGGAATCCGTTCGGCCAAACATAGAAATCCGTACGGAATCCGGTTTATTTTCGGGATTTTTGAAATGACGCAAATTATTTGAATCAAGGACATTTTGTTGCTGTTTGTTTTTATTCTGGATATATGTCTGCTTGTTGTTTTCTATATGACGTGTTATCATCTCTTGCTGTTCAGACGTACATTTTTCAACCTTTCAGAGAAATATGGTGCACAACATGTGGAAAATCGATCTCTATGAAAAAAAATCATCCGCAGTCGCCGGGGAGTTATCTGACTTGGTAGTTTGCAAAGTTTGTCGTGATGCAGGCGCAAAGAAAATCGAGTTTAAATTATCTTGTCGACCTAATCTTTTATGGAATTCCAATTGGAATCTATGGAGAATAGCCTAAGTTTAGAACCTGGTTGGGTGTTGGGGCCTGCTTTACCCGGCCGCGGGTCTTACCAATATCTCCTTCCATTCTCCATTGTGGGAGGGAAATAT
>BBSZ01008004.1:0-21934 GCA_000981365.1 Subanguina moxae
AATAGAGACCGGATTTTTATGCCAAAAAGCTCGATGCACAGCTGGGTTCGACCATTTTTTTACCTCAATTTTTCGTCATAGAGATCAACATCAAAATGAGCAAAAGATGTCAAAAGTTGAGGTAAGAAATGGTCGGACCCAGCTGTGGATCCAACTTTTTGGCATATAAATTCGGTCTCTACTCATCAAATTACTCATTTACCCCCTCAAATTGCTTAAACTTGAATATCTCGGCTGTTTTACAACAAGGTTTTCTAATTTTTTTTTGCAGTGTGTAGCCCTGGATCTGCTCTTTCTAATGCAGTATCAGTTGACTCAATGTTGGTGGAAGAATTTAGTGAAAAAGGTATTTGAATGGAGCAAAAGATCATCGCGTCAAATATCTTTCTCACTAACTTCTTCCACCAACATTGAGTCAACTGATGCTGCATTAGATAGAACACATTCAAGGCTACACACTGCAAAAAAAAAGATTAGAATTGGCAGAAAAAAAGGAGTGCGACCCAATGACTGTTTCTATAGCCCTGGATCTCAGCTACATTTTTGAGTATGGTGTCAGTACGGCCCGGAGGGAGCGTAGGAGGCTTGAAGGGTTAGAGATGCGCGCACAGACTTACCTGGGGAATAATCCGAGCAAGACTCTTGACCATAAATGCATCTAAAGACTCTTTTTGCCCAGCTCCAGTAACCAAAACATGGTAGAATTTCCTAATACAGTCAAACCTCGTTTATCCGGCACTCCTAATTCAAAAAAATGTGTTTGTGGCATTGTGTTTTTGACCTATGTTTTGCTGGTGTCTTCTGGGTATCTTGTATATCAAAATTTAGCTTAGATTCTAGGCTACCTTTTGGTATATAACATGCCCAGAAGACACCAGCAAAACATAGGTCAAAAACACAATGCCACAAACACATTTTTTTGAATTAGGGGTGCCGGATAAACGAGGTTTGACTGTATAAGGTTGTGCTTCGGATGCTTCTACCCTAAACAAGCCATGTGGATGGCCACTTGGTGTGTTTTTTATACTTTCAGGCTCCGAATCCCTTTTTCATTTACTAATTAGAACATTCTAAAGAAGGTTTGACAAGGGTGAATTATCGTTTTTAGGGTACTTTTCAATTTTTTTGAAAAATCGAAAAAAAGCTTACAAAACGGTAATTTACCCTTGTCAAACCTTCTTTAGAATGCTCTAATTAGTGCAGAAAAGAGGGTTTTAGTGTCAGAAGTAAGAAAAAAATTTACACCAAGTGAACAAGTGTAGCGAGTCGATGTAGCGAGTCGTATGTCAGTCGGTTGAGCCGTAAAAATGGTTGACCACCGACCGTGGTGACAAAAGGAGATGCCCGCTTATTAAAGTAAATAGGGTAGGTTTTTTATTCTCTGCTTGTCTTCCCACATCTACATACCATATTGGCATCCGGTCGTTGGTCTGGTTTTCCATTGAAGCATTTGTGCATCAAGCCGATCAAATCTGGATGAATCTCTTCTTCAGTGGGAAAAGTGGGATAGAGCGGCACTTTATCTTCTGCTTGTTGACTGAAGATGCCAATATCTTCTTCAGTAGTGTCCACCACTAAACCAAGCAAATGGCTGCATCGGTTGCACTTAAACAATGGCCATACTCACCTTCCATAATATCATCAATCTCGACTATTTTCTTGCGATACAAAATTTCATAGAGGATAGCACCAAAGGAGTAGATGTCTTGTGCTTGCCCATCTGCATTGGAAAACTCAAAATCTTCAGGCTTATTCCTCTGCACCGCCAATTTGATGGCTCGCCTCACTTCTGGGGCATAATAGTGAACTTCTAAAGTTTGTATATAGCGTGCATTGCAAAAACTTAACGACGCCACTCGGTTATACCTCCCACCCTCAAAAAAAGCAGCACTTGCTTAGTATCTAATAGAAATTGTCCATCTAAAAATATTATGTGTAAAACGCACATAATGTTAATTATACGATGCAAAAGGAAAAGATTTCTCTAACCCTTGCGGTCTCTTCTCAAACCCAGCACTTTGAACTAGTTTGATTCTTATATATACTCTGTATTTCTTAGGGCTCTACTGCCATAGTTTTTTATAGAAATGTTTGGTTTTTGGGGGGTTTTTTTGGGGGTTTTTTCTGGGCCTTTTTTCTGGGCCTTTTTTTTGGTGCTTTTTTTTGGGGTGGTTTTTCTGGGGGGGTTTTCTGGGGGCCTTTTTCTGGGGTTTTTTTTTGGGTGTGTTTTTTTGGGGCCTTTTGGGGGGTTTTTTTGGGGGGTGTTTTTTTGGGGCCTTTTTGGGGGGTTTTTTTTGGGGGGTTTTTTGGGGTATGTCAGAGCTTTTCTATGCGGTAGGTCCCTGCAAGGGATACTCTGTTGAAGATCTTCTCTTTTCCTATAGAATGGGCCTCCTTCTTCGAAGTGGCATTTTAATTATCCCTTCCCCTCCCTATACAATCTTAATCCCTTTGAAAATGGTCAAAAATGCTTCTTATGTGGTTAGTGTGGCTAGAAAGCTCAAGTACTATTTGGGTGGGGGATATAATGCGGTAGCACCAAAATCTTATAGCTTTGAACTAGTTTGATTATAGCACTCTAGGGGGCTTAAGTCCCTGTAAGGGATACTATGTTCAAGATATTCTCTCTTCCTACAGAATGGCCCCTTAATTGTCCCTTCCTAATACACACCTCAACCTCTTTAAAATAGTCTTTTTATTTGTTTTTTGGTATAAATTATTCATAAAAGTGCTTATCAGACACCTTTGGAAAAATCGATATGGGGTAGGGGGAGGGTTTATAACCGAATAGCGCCAACTTCACTAATTTTGCGTGGAAATTTACTCAGTATCACACGGGTTGTGGATAATTTGTGGTCCAGAAGGGATTTAAAATTTATGTTAAGTATCTCAACCAAAATTAGTTCTATCGGCTGAGGCGAAAGTTTGTACAAATCTTTAAACCCTATTTTTGTTGATGAATTCTAAACTCCACTATACCAACTCGCCCAAAAAGTGGTTTTAGCGTATTATTTAGATGTTTTAGCACTCAAAACGTGCAAAAAACATGTTTTTAGGGCGCGGTCGACACTTTTCGACAAAAAAACTTTTTTTAGTTTAAAATGACCAGAACCATGATACAGTCGACTCTCGATATAAGAGCACCCATTGGGACCGACAGTTTGTACTCTTATAGCAAGAATGCTCTTATATCAAGAGTTTTTGGAATAAAAATTATTTGAAGTGCCTTTATAATGAGAGTTCTTTCCCACAAAGGCACTGACTGCAATGTAGCCTTTTTCCGCAAATTTATGATTCTTTTTCAAGAAATTTTTTCGACTTTAAAAGAGGATAAAATACCTGAGTTAGGAATCAGAGGGACACCTAGAAAGCTCATTTTATTTAACAAGCTATAGGCTGGTAGTAACAGCGGCGTATGCTAGTGTGACCAAATTCTCTGAGTCTAATACTGTACATAATTTTTGCGAGTATATCTACCGTGTGTCCCAAAAGTTTGGAAACTTTTTTTAACGTCTAATCTAGGATGCATTCTTCCAATACTTAATATCGCATGATATATCGTTGGGTAGCCCAGCCTTTCTACTTTTGTTTGGTATCTAGCTTGCTTTTTTGATTACTCTATCCTTTAGTTCTAGAATGGCTGAATTGAGAGCTGCTATCGTGCGCCTTTGGCAAGGGGGAAGAAGCAATCGGGAATCTCTCGTGATATGGATATCAGCAAATCCATGTAATCAGTTTCAGCCTTTTCCTCTATTCTCTTCCTTTATTTTGTTTTAGGTAATGTCTTCTTCAAGACAAAAAGTGCGTTTTCAAACAAGACTATGGGAAGTTTAGAGACATTAAGAAGAGCAAGAAACGTTAAGAATGTGCCAATTGCGAGCTCTGGGTGTGCAACCTTTATCTGGCTTCAATGAGAAAAGAGAAAAAAAAAAGAAGAACACCTTGTTGCGATTCCAAAGCCCGGATGAATGTACCAGCCCAATTTTGGCGACCCGCAACCATTTGCATTAATCGTTGATAGTTGGGAGATTGTAAGGGGTCGACTCGCTAGTTGATGCTAGGCACGGAAAGGGTTTTCTCTCGGTGTTATAAACCCCGTCATGCAAACGAATGGCAGTGTTGGACACAGAGTGTTTGGTTGCACTAGGAAGAGGTAGATCAGTCGTTGCCACGTTAAAGGGACTGTCCACTGGTCCGTCAACGTAAAATGAGACAGCATAAGTTGTGAGTAAATCCCTGCTTTTTCAGTCAACACAATTTTGTACTGACTGGAAAAACGGCGATTCTTAAACCATTGCATATGAAATTCAAAATGATCCACCATTTTACGTTGATGGACAATGAACAGCCCATTTAATGGCTGTACTTGTAAATGGCTTTGCTGTATGTCTTCAAACCTGTCCTTCCGTCCAACATCCCATTGTGACGCCACTTGTAGAGCAGGCGCGAAATACCAAAGCCGGAGATTTTTAATATCCAATGACTGAATTTTTTTTTAAGTTCAGTTGCCTGCACATCATTATACAATGCTTTTAGAGCCATACCTGTCTACAAGGCACTGTGAGGTAGTTAAGGCTCCTGGAAATAAAAAGCTATTAGGTTGTGTCATAAGTCCTGCGATCTTTGTTCAAAGTTTCAATTCGCACACTCGTTTTTTATATATTTTTTTGAAAATATCAGAGTAACTAATCAACAAAGTAATCTCCTTCTTCTCTTGCTACTTTTTCCCATCGTTCTTGCAGCTTTTGAATGCTTTTGACGCAGAATCCGGCTGGCTTCGAGGCAAATAATTCAGTAAGGTTTTGATGAACTTCTCCTACACAGGTTTTTTGTTTTCCACGCAGGAAGTGCTGAAGCGATCCAAAGAGATGATAGTCTGATGGAGCAATTAGCCAGTGTGACGGGTTATCCCACTGTCGGGTTATCGAAATACGACTGTAGGGCGAATTGAACGTTTAAACAAAAAGCACAGGAATTATTATCGGGTGAGGCAAAAGTTCGTAGGAATGATGAAATGTGCTCTTTCCCACAAAGTGTTTGGTATCATTTTAAAGAGCAGACAAAAAGCTTTTAAACGGTGTATAACTTTATTTCAACAAATTATCAAAATGGCCACCCTCGGCGGCAATACAACAACGGAGACCGTTTTGGAAAATTATCAATTGCTTTCTTTATCATATCCAGTGGAAGACGTCTCCATTCTCGTTGCAACCACTCTTTGAGATCAGAGATGCTTCGGTGAGGTTTTGAGTACGCCCTCTTCTTCAGTTCCGGCCAAACAAAGTTGTCAATCAAGTTTCCTTCAGCGAAATTCGGTGGCCACTCTCCATCGTCTCGAGTCCAATGAGTATTGACACTGATCGAGTCCAAAAAGTTCTGCTGAAATTATTAGTGAGTTTTAACCACCCGATGCGATGGAGCTCTATCCTGATGAAAGGTTTATAGGCGACGACCAAAATGACGACTAGACCACGGCAGCACTTTTGTACGAATTCCCCATAGGCCGGTCCTACGACTTTGGTTCTTTTCGGCACAAAAAAGAGAGGAGTCTTTCCGGTTGAGATGATTCCGGCCCAGACCATCACTTGTTTCGGCTTCTGAACACGCTGAACCATCCGAACTTCTGCTGGAAGAGGATCCTTGGAACGGATTCGGTCATTCCGAGAGTTCCTTGTTAGCCCCAGATCGAACCATTTCTCGTTCGTGAACGATTTTTGAGAATAGCAGGTCTTAAATGGCTAAAAAATAAAAGCAATGAATATCAAAAAAGCATTATATATGAAATGAAAGAAGAGAAAATGGGCTATTCAATGGTACCAAACACTTTTTGGGAAAGAGTACATTTCATCATTAAAAATAAGGTTTAAATTAAAATTCGTACGAACATTTGCCTTACCCGATACACAACGGCTGTACACCATAATTTACGCGAAAATTTGTTACGAGGTACATTTGTTACGCGGTCACTTTGTTACGCCACAAAAATTTACGCGCTAATTTTTTACTCGAACATAATTTACGCGCCAAATTGTTAAGTGGTCTCTTTGTTATCAAATTTTTTGCTACGTGACTCTTTTGTTAAGAAATCTTTTGCTAAGTAGATAAAATTGTAATGATTAGAGTCTCGCTTAAGTATCGTTAAAGACACTACACTGAAAATTTTTAATGAACAACATGAGCAAAAGACTTTGTCTAATGCGATTATATACACATATTCAAGTCGGTTCTGATAGAAAGTTTTGAAATATTTATCTAGGTGCTTTTAACTTGAGCTGATAGAAGATTTACTTATAGTCAACCTTCGATATAGTGACTATCACGAAACCAGCTCTAGGGGCCAGTATGTGAAGGAGGTCACTGGGCTAATACATAGGTTTGACTGTACCACACAATTGATATTGACTTCGCCATAATTTTTCAACAATACCTTTTTCAAAAACGACCTTTATTTAAGCACAAACAAAAGTCATATAAAAGTCACAAACAAAAATCATATTCCACATTGCGGTAGCATCTGATGATAGTCTTCAAGCCACTAATCGGATCCAAATTATTATAACTACAAATCGCTCCTTGCAGACGAAGAAGTTTTTCTCGCTGCACTTTTGTTTCGTGACAACCAGGAGTTGAGAGCGAACTTATTCGGGTCCACCCCGAAACACCCCCGCCGAAACACCCCCGGCGAAAAGACCCCCGCTGAAACACCCCCATCGCAGTAATTACTGGAACATCATTGCTGAAGTTTCCTAACACAATCATGAAACCAATCCAGGGCGCAGGGGAGTGCATGATGTGAAACAGGCTCTTCGCGACCGAGCTAAAGAAACACAAGAGGTTTATACTCACATAGTTTCTTCGTCTTTACGCAAAATTTAGCTTCCCTCTCAAATCATCTCATTGAAAAATCTGCCTGATTTTGTCAAGGGTCAAATGCCACATAGTTTTGCTCAAAAGAAGTTGATTCATCGAGCTCTTCGTGAGATCCAAGCAATTCCACCAACGCCTGCTTATCGCCAAGAGTACACAATACCGCGCATCTACAAGTTATACTCTACATATTCAAACAGCGAGGAATTGTTTTTGCTGGCCGATTCAGGAGAAAACGTTCCAGTAATTACTGCGATGGGGGTGTTTCAGCCGGGGGTGTTTTGGCCGGGGGTATTTTGACGGGGGTGTTTCGTCCTGATCCCAACTTATTCGAATCCATTGATTTTTGTAACATCATGTTCTCAATTATTTGAAGTCATTAATAGAGCTCTTATTAAAATGACTCTTGGCAAAACACACGCTTAGCAAAAGAAAAATTAGCACAAAGACCGCGTAATAATAGAAAAATTAGCAAAAAGACCGCGTAATAATAGAAAAATTAACAAAAAGACCGCGTAATAAAAGAAAAATTAGAAAAAGGACCTCGTAAAAAAAATTTAGTAAAAAATTAGCGCGTAAATTTTTCTTGGCGTAAAAAACGATACCGCATAACAAATGTACCTCGCAACAAATTTTCGCGTAAATTATGGTGTACAGCCATTATAATATGTATGTACATGAAAAGTAATTACCGGTGCAATTACAGCACTGGTTGTAGCAGCCCTATTTGAGGAAATACGGTGTTTTGGCATCAAAATCTAAAAAATTTCAGTTTGAATTTCCGCTTTTCCTGTGTTGCATGGATCAAAAAAGACTTATGAGTCGGGCTTTCCCTTCTCGTCTCTTTTCCACCAACTGTGTTATTTGTAATTGCTTATATAGGCTGCCTCATTCTCCTCTTTAGAAGCTGGCTAAAGAATGGTTGGGGCAGAAGCAGACTTCCCTTATTGGACTGCTTCTTCTGCTCTCTTCCAATTCGTTCTTTTCCAAAAATTCGATAAACTGATGTGAGCTTTAGAGCAAAACGTTTTTCGTTCCTGTTTATTCTTCGAGGTCTGTTGTCTCATCTCTTATTCCATGTTTGCTTATTCACTTCTTTTGTGGCCCAGTTTATTTGTGTTGGTCTTAATTTTTGGATAGGTATTATAACCGAATCTACCAACATTGCCTTCTTATCTTTGATATTTTTCTGTCTTGTTATTTCTTGCGAAATTGTCAGTCATTCTTTTTTTTTTCGGTGAAACTCTATCGTGTGAATTCTAAATCCAGCTAAGAAGCCAACGAAGGATAAGTCAACAATAACAGAAGCCGAGATGGAGTCTGCAATTCATCGAAGCGAAAAGATGTGCTTGGCGCAGCTCTTTTTGCAGAATGAAGCGGCCTATGCATGCGTTGCGGAATTGGGGGAGCTTGGACTTGTTCAATTCAGAGATGTGCTTAGTTATATTTCTGCAAAACTTATATTATTTGACTTATTTTTCAGTTAAATCCAGATGTGAGCGCTTTCCAACGGAAGTATGTTAAAGAAGTTCGTCGATGTGATGAAATGGAAAGGAAATTGAGTAAGTGTGCTTTCTTTGTAGCAGGGATGTAACGGACATTCAAAAAAGTTTGACCGAACATTGGGCGTAAAACAATACCGGACATATCGAACAATTTTTAAAACAATTGTGAAACGGCCATTGCTTGAAAAAACTCAACTTATTTTGGCATATTTTGCATAATTTTCTCATTAAAAAAAACTAATGTGATTCCAATCTACATAAGTTTATTCCGTCAGCAACATAAAGCGCATAGAGGTTCCTTAAATGTTCTCATTCTATAGTTTTGCTTGATTTTTTCCGCTTATTCTAAAATTCCAAGCCTTGTTACGAGATTTAAATAGACGTAGGACAATTGGCCATGGTCTTTAAAATATATTTTCCCTGCTCCGATTTTTTGTTGCAAGGAACATTCGCATGTTTAGATGATTAACCATACATGATTAACCATGCACTCCAAACGAATAGAAACCACATACTAACGAAACCAAGTGGATGTTTGCTTAATGGATTTGGATGTCAGCTTTATATGTGTTCAACCGACCTCTGAAAAATTTTTGCCTTGGTTTCCCTGTTGTTTTAGACCCTTTTAAGAATATCTTACACCTTAAAAGCGTAAAAATACCATTTTCCACACTTGCTCGACACAGAAAGTTGGTTTTTGAGAAGTCGAAAATTTCTAAATTGTGCTTCGGGGGACGGAAGTAGACAATTAGGGTAGGGTAGGCCAACGTAGGTTAGCCGTGAATCACTAAACATAGGTGAAACAGGGTTTACGTCGAGTTTTAACTAACCTAGTCTGGCCTACTCTAAGCCTAAGGCTTAGTTGTGTGCCTATTTAAGTTTACTGTGGTCTGAAGATACTATTTACAAGATTACTTAATTTGGTACCTTAGGGCAAACTACAGTCAAACCTGGATAAGCCGACACCCCTAAATTAAAAAAAAGTGTTTGTGGCATTGTGTTTTTGACCTATGCTTTGCCAGTGTCTTCTGGGCATCTTGTATATCAAAATTTAGCTTAGATTCTAGGCTACGTTTTGGTATATAACATGTCCAGAAGACACCAGCAGAACATAGGCCAAAAACACAATGCCACAAACACTTTTTTTTTTGAATTTAGGGGTGTCGGCTTATCCAGGTTTGACTGTATGGTAATTTTCGACTTCCCAAATACCCTCCAACTGTTTTAAGCGTATTATAAATGCTTAGAAGGGTCTAAAACAACAAGGGGACTAAGGCGGACCCTCCCCATTATGGAATAGGGCCATAAGGTCTATAAAGTTAGCTTATAGCAAGTACAGTCGGCGCTCGATATAAAGATCACCCCAAAAAATTCCATCCACAGCTGGGTCCAACCATTTTTTAACTAAATTTTTGACATCTTTTGCCAGTTTTGATAGCGATGTCTCCTAGGCAAAAAATTGCAAGGATTTTGAATTTGCCATTCGTTTTTCAAAAAGCGAATATTTTTGCCGTCCAAAAAGAGAAAACTTGATATAACGATCACCCTTTTTGAAAAATGGATGCATTTATATCGGTGGTCGCTATGTAGGAATGTGTTGGAAAGCGACTATCACTTTTAAAACTCTCTTTTTATTATGCTGGTGGGGAGAGAGGGAAAGAAGCGGTTCTCCCATATCCCCATCCCTTTCAGAAATAACAAGAAAAACACGCGCAAAAATTTAAAATAAAAAAAAAAAAGCAAGGTGATTAAGAAACGCCTAAACATTTCTTAAACTACCCTAATTAGCACAAGAAAAAGGATTTTAGACTCTAAAAGCAAAAAAAAATTACACCAAGTGGACATTTACTTGGTGTGGTTGGTGTATGGATAAACACCTAAACTTGTGAATGTTCCTTACAAAACAAATCGAAACATTAGTAAAATTTTCTTAAACATATACCGTATTTACTCAAATTATAACCCAGCCCTAAGTTCGAAAATTCTGGTACAAAATGTAGGACTTTTTTTATATACAAGTGTCCGAGATGTCCGAAAATGTGCCCAATTATCATCTGACCGGACATATGATGTGAAATAATGCCGGACATTTCGGACAAGAGACATCGAACGGACTGTCCGTTACACCCCTGCTTTGTAGGAACTGAAGCGACTGCACAGCATTGCTCTTATTTTTAGGATACTTGGAGCGTGAAATCAAGAAAGACGCCATTCCGATGATGGACACGGGAGAAAATCCGGAAGCTCCACAACCAAGGGAAATGTATGATTTGGAGGTGAGCAGTGATCACTATTATAGGGCATCTCGTAAACAATACGTAATATAGTGAGAACACGGTTTTAGGCAACCTTTGAAAAACTAGAAAATGAACTCCGAGAGGTAAATTATGTCTTATATGTTCCTTTCGCTTAGATCTAAACTTTTTCACAGGTTAATCAGAATGAGGAGATGCTGAAGAAAAATTTCGCTGAACTAACAGAACTGAAGCATATATTGCGCAAAACACAGCAATTCTTTGAGGAGGTTGGTTGACTTTACTTGAAAATGAGTGGATTTGTAGAACAACATGGTGACTGTACACTAGCACAAACTGTGGCGAAAAAATTGTTTTAGCATCGATTTTCTGTTATATGATCGTTTGTACGGTGGAACCTCAGCCAGCCCCGTCTATTCGAGACCATATCGAGCCTACTGAATCATGTAACTTGATTTTTAAGTGAATGGCTAGGTCCAAATTGAACCCATTTGCCGGATTATACGGATTCTGTTTGTCGAGGTTCGACTGTAGAATATGAGGGACAGGATGTGCCAAGAATTTCGCATGCTTTGAAATGTGTATGACTTTTTTGTAAGCTGCTTTGTAAATCTCGTTTTACAGATTGACTAAGCTTGTCCTCACATTTAGAATGAAGAAAGGGAGATTTTGTTTCGGTCCTTCATGCGGTTTAGGTCTAAACACTATTCCATAAAGTGTGGATAGTAGAGTGGCTCAAATTTAAATCCCACCTCAAGTCACTCATGTATCCCCTGAAATTATTCATTTATCCCCTCAAATTGCTTAAACTTGATTATCTCGGCTGTTCTGCAACGAGTTTTTCTCATTTTTTTCCAGTGTTTAGCCCTGGATCTACTTTTCCTAAAGCAGTATCAGTTGACTCAACGTTGCTGAAAAAAGCAAGAGTAAAAAATATTTGAATGGAGCAAAAGATCATCCCGTAAAAGATCTTTTTCACTAACTTCTTCCAGCAACATTGAGTCAACTGATACTGCATTAGAAAGAACAGATCCGGGGCTATACACTGAAAAAATAATTAGAAAAACGTTTAAGCAATTTGACGGGATAAATGAGTAATTTGAGGGGGAAACTCTATACAGCCATGGTAGAATTGACATCCCTTTGGTGAAATCGCGTCTGGCCGTTTCAAATCGTTCGAAATTTTTAACACACCCTGCTTTTAGACAAACCTTGTTGTTGTTATGGTGTGTGGCATACATTATTGTGGTATGCTAATAGTGATGCTTTTGACACAGGGGGATTTTTATTTGTCATGGTAACTCGTTGTGTCAGCTGATTTGCATTTCGGCTTCTTTGCACATGTGTTGCGGTCTGCCGGTACAAGTCACAAGCTTTGAAAGAATCTATTACTCAATTTCTTCATGTTATTTCACCTCAATTAATTCCTGTCTTTTATCCGCAAGGTGGATCAGGAACGCCGACGTTTTGCTAGATCAGTTTTGAAGGAACAGGAGGAATGTCCGGAGGATCAAATCAATTTGTTAAGCGAAATCGGGCCAGCCAGAATGCGACTAGGGTTCGTTTTCCTTTTCGCTCATCTTACAGAGCGGGGCAAATATTCTGAAACATTTTAAATGGCGGAATTTTTTTTTCTATACCATTTTTGACAAACATATCTTTGTATTAGTACACGGTAAATTGCTAGTTGCCAAAATTTTGTCGAAAAAAGTGGGGCCAAAAAATATCTATTATTTTTTCAAACATATATCTCCTGATTCGGGAATTTTCGTCACTTCTGAATGATCACAACTTTCTTTGTAAGTCAAATTTTAAAATCGTGTTCTTACATACGACTCAATTGCTGATGCCATTTTCTTTGGTGTGAAAACAAAAGTGTAAAAATTCAAAAAAGTTTTGAATTTGCTCTGGTCCTCTTATGGTTTAGGTCTAAACTTTATTTTATGGAAGAAATAAGTAAGACCCTAACTGCAGGGGTACCAGGTATATGTATTTTTTTTATTTTTACATTATGCACTGAACGGAAAGGCACCAAAAACCGAGAAGATCTCTAAAAACATATTTTGAATGACCAACTTACAAACAGTGTTGCGATCATTCAAAAGTGGCGAAGGTTCTTGAATAATCTTGTTTCTGTCTTACCGTTGCTCCCAAGAGGCGGATTGATGTTTTCGGTCGCGAAGAAACCAATAAAAAGTGGCAAGAAATTCCTCACAATTACACTTGAAATTCTGTTTGACCTGATTTTAGCGTTTTGTTATTTTTGTGTTCGATTTTTTTTGTAAAAAGTTATTCTTCTATCGGATATAATGCCAACATCACGGTTTTCGATTGATGACTCCTGTGATAGCGGCCCTACACTTATCGCTTATCTACGAATTAGAGTTCTCGCCACAGGAGGATTAATGGAAAAGCGTGATTTTGATATTAAATACTACAGAGCAGCTTTTCACATTAGAGTAGAGTGCAAAAGAACCGCTTCGTCATTAAACGGTTATTAAACTGCCAAAAATGACCATTTCAAACGTTTCAGAATAATTGCGTCACCTTGTGCTTTAGAAATCTCCTTAGTGATATCGGTTTTAGCACTTTTGATATAGCCCGTGAATATTTCCGTCTCATGATCGTGAATATTTTGGAAAATAATATCACCATTATCTGTTATTCTTCACTTGACTAACTTCTGTAATAGTAAAAGTTGTAAATTGTTGTGGTTTTGGTCATCGCTTGCTTCCTAGGTGGATCCATCAATCGCGGCTGCCTACCATGGTTCAGCATTGGATCCGGAAGTTAAAGTTACGCCTACTGTGCTAGAAAAATTTGGGTAATATTTTGCCTGCGTTTGTCCTATCCTTCATTTTTATGAAATTGTGTTTTACTTTTACATCATATTTTTCAATGTGTGTCTATGGTCGCTGTATTTGCATCGTGGCTGTAGAAAATTAGTTGTGGAAACGATGTTGATAGGAAATAGCTCAGCAATTTTTAAGAAACACATCTTGAAATTCTTTCAATATTAAGCACGAAGGTGAGCGTCAGGCTCTTGATTCCCTCGCCCAGGATGATGGCTCACCTCTTGGAGGAGATGGCGCTCGACTAATCCAAGAGCAAGACCTACAAGCCGCCAAGAGCCAGCTGAAGTAGGAATATTTTTAAGCCCTTATTGTTTATTTGTCCTGCTACTATCTTCCAAAATATTCTATTCCCAGCCTACTTCTATTTTCTTTCTTTTTTCTTGTTAGCATCTTGTCAAAAGGACTTATTTATGTATTTTTAGATTTGTTGCTGGTGTCATACAACGAGAACGTTTGCCTGCATTCGAGCGCCTTTTGTGGAGGGCTTGCCGAGGAAACGTTTTTTTGCGACAATCTGAAATTACCGAGTCATTAAGCGACTCATCAACTGGAGGAACGGTGAACAAGACGGTGTTCATTATTTTCTTCCAAGGCGATCAATTAAAGAGCAGGGTGAAGAAAATTTGTGAAGGTTTCCGTGCTACTCTTTATCCTTGTCCTGATACTCCACAGGAACGGCGAGAAATGTCTATTGGTGTATGTCATTTTAGGAGACAGCATAAAAGTACAAAAGCTTTGAATTATAGGTAATGACTCGGATCGAAGACTTGAAAACAGTGCTTGGCCAGACTCAGGATCATCGACATCGAGTGCTGGTTGCTGCGGCCAAGAATGTTCGAATGTGGATGACTAAAGTGCGCAAGATCAAAGCTATATATCACACCCTCAACTTCTTCAATTTGGATGTGACACAGAAATGCTTGATTGCAGAATGCTGGTGCCCTGTAAGTGATCTCGATCGTATTCAAATGGCTTTGAAGCGGGGAAGTGATGAAAGCGGAAGCACAGTAGGCCGTCTTTCTCTTTCCAATTTATTCATGGACATAACTTCCATTGTTAGGTGCCATCAATCTTAAATCGGATGGATACTAATGAGCAGCCCCCCACTTACAATCATTCGAACAAATACACCCGTGGTTTCCAAAACATAGTCGACTCCTACGGTATAGCTACATACAGGGAGATTAACCCAGGTAATTTAATTCTGTTTGCGAGTAAGACAGCGCTGTGATTGTAGTGTCTGTTGACTCTCTATCAAAGTGAAATGAATTACCATTCTTGTGCTTTATGTGAAATTGTATACAAATTGCTGTTTTTCCAGCCACAAAAAATAACTAGGAAAACAGCGATTTTTACATAACCTAATGTGAAGTTTAAAATTGTCACTTTTTACTTTGATGGGTAGTTGACCCTTTGAGTTAGGACTCCAAACTTGGTATTATTTCAGCGGTATATACGATCATCACTTTTCCGTTCTTGTTTGCGCTGATGTTTGGTGATCTTGGCCATGGAATAATTATGTAACTTGTTTATTTGAGTACTTTTTCAACGTGAGGCATCTTTAGGTTTCTTGCGGCTCTTTACCTAGTTCTTCGAGAAAAAAGACTCGAAGCAGCTAGAATCACTGATGAGGTGAGCGCTTTAGCTTAATCTCTTTTTTTTTTATATTTTTTTACGGACCGAACTACACCTGAACTTCAGTAACCCGTCACCCCTGGGGCTGACAAAAGGTGACGGGTTATAGCGGGTAAGCCCTGCTAGGTTAAAATGTTCGTACTTATCTACTCAAAGCTTTATTTCGACAACTTCCTCAAATTTCAAATGCTCACCTTCGCAAACTCGCCGCTAATCAGATTCAGACTTCTGAATTTTTGATTGATAGAAAGAGCGCTTCTTTCATCATCATTCATTCCTGGCTTGAATCGAGCTCACTTTTTACAGCCATCTTCTTCGATCGCTTTCAAAATTGCATCCTTGTCCTTGATAGTCCTATTGAATTGCTTGGCTAAAACGGACTTGTTATTGTTTGATGCAGCTGCCTCGATGATCGCTTTCTAGACTTCCAAAGTGATTGCACTTTGCTTTCACTTTGAGATAAAAAAAATAAAATGGCACAAAGCACAAAAAATGACGACGAAACGCAAACAAAAAAAAACAGGACTACAGTCGACGCTCGATTTAACGGACTCCAAGGGACCGGGCTCAGCCGTACGTTAAATCGAGTGTCATTCTTAGGGAATTTAATTGAAAACTAACCAAATCGAATTGGATTCGGGGTCCGTTAAATCGAGCGTCGACTGTAATTGAAATTTAAAAAAAATGGCTGAAAACTCAAAAGTAATGCGAAATGTGCAGGGTGACAGCTTATCGAGGGTTTTTTTTTCTTTGTCGGCCATGGATCAAGAGTGACGGATTGTCGAGTGCAAAACTTGTGGGATTTATTTGCCGGCTAACCAAATCAGGCTTGGAGTGACGGGTTAGTGAGGATGATGGGTTATCGCAGTGACTGTCTGTCGATCTTCAACTGTATGTGATTTCAGATTTTTCAAATGTTCTTCTCTGGACGATATGTAATTTTCTTAATGGGCTTGTTCTCTATCTACACTGGGCTAATCTACAATGATGCTTTCAGGTGGGTCTTACTGCCACAAAGTTAAACATATAAATGTTATTTCAGTAAATCTTTTAATTTGTTTGGAAGCTCTTGGGGTAATACTATAAACGTGGGAGAATTGAGAACAAGAGTGCACAATAATCCTGAAATGATATTTACGCTGGATCCAACTGACGGATATGTAGGTTCCCACCACTTCTGCTGCTATATATTACTGCGATTTCGCAGGTTGGTTCGCCTTACCCGGTTGGAGTGGATCCTGTATGGAATTTGGCTGAAACGAACAAACTAAATTTCCTGAATTCTATGAAAATGAAAGCCTCAGTGTTGATTGGTATTGCTCAGATGACTTTTGGTGTGATCCTCAGCTACCACAACTACAAGTCAGACGCTTGTATCATTGATGTATTTAAGTTTTATTATTAATTTAGGTACTTCAACTCTAGACTTGATGTTCTCTTCACTTTTCTCCCACAAATGATCTTTCTAAGGTTAGTCTTCTGGTGTGTTACGCAATATCTCGCTTAGGAAGGTCGAAACTTTTGTGAAGTGCGTTACCACTTAAAAATCATAGACCCTCTCAATGGTAACGTTCTTGGGTTGCGGGGAAATTGCGAGTCGCCAAGATCGGGTCGGACAAAATCGGGCCAGAATATTCATCCGGGCTTTTGAAATAGCAGCAAGGTAGTAGTCTTTATTCTCAGTCATATTTTATTTATTTTCCTTAAAGCTTTGTTTTCTTTCTTCTGATTACGGCTAACGTGTGCTGGCATATCATAGCCTAAGCCTAAGGTTTAGTTGTATGCAAAAACGTTTTTCCTATTGCACTTTAGCCCCCTTTTTCCCTTATTTCGGTTTGTGTTGCATGGAATCTTCACAAGTTTAGGTGTTTCTCAATGCACTATTAAACCAAGTGGGTGTTTACTTTGTGTGAAGTTTTTTTCTTGCTTTTAGGCTCTTCCTGTACTAATTACAGCTTTCTAAAAAAGGTAAAGTACTGTTTTAGGGGGGGGGGGTTTCAATTTTTTCGAAAAATCGAAAAATAACTTCTAAAACGGTAATTTAACCTCGTCAAAACTTCTATAGAATACCCTCACTAGTACAGAAAAAATAATTAGAGAGCCTAAAAGCAAGAAAAAAGCTCACACCAAGTAAACATCCACTTGGTTTAATAGTGCATTGAGAAACACCTAAACTTGTGAAGATTCCATGCAACGCAAACAGCGTTGGTTGGTCATTGAGAAATACCCAAATTTGTGAAGCTTCCTTAAAAGATAAACCGAAACGAGAAAGACGTTTTAAAACCATGGTCAACTGTTTATGGTCACAAAATCTTAGCGCTACGAAAAAATGGCCGCAGCGAAATCATGGGATGGACCGTATACACACACCTGCGGCTTTCCATTGTTTGTAATAATGAAACTGAAGTCCCTAAAAATCCCAAAAATATTGGCCCGATTTTGTCCGACTCGATTTTGGCGACCCGCAATTTACCGTGTGCTCCTTCTTGGTAAAGGTTTAAAATTTGCTGTTAAAGTGACACTTAAAAAATTCGCATACGTTTATTTTGATTTTTCGCCACCTTATTGGGCGTTAAAATGTACCTCTGAATTTACTTGCTTTTTAGTGTGATTTTCATCTATCTGTGCATCGAGATTGTCGCCAAGTGGATATTTTTCAATGCGAAGGTCAGTCATCCAATCTCATTTTTTATCGCATCTTTCAAATTATAACATATTTAGGGTGGAGAGAATGTTCTTGGCTACTACTATCCTGGAAGTAATTGTGCTCCGTCATTGCTCATTGGTCTTATCAACATGTTCATGATGAAGTCTCGTCCAGGCGGTTTTGTCAAAGACAATCGAGCGGGTGCTGAGCAGCTTCCAATGTGTCATTTGAACCTTTGGTACCCTGGACAGGTGTTTTTATATCGGCAGTCTAAAAAATGAAAAGCATTTCATTACACTACAAAGCTTATGACTAAAAGCGGTATTTTTTGAATCGCTAGTAAGTAATCTTAACCTTAAATTTCTAAAGCCCGAGAACCGTGTTGTCCAAAGACTTGTGTGCTTTTGCAGAAATATAGGAAGATAATCTGGGGACCTATTTGTTAATCTTGCTTATTTTCTCTGCCAAACTGATTTTTCTATCCATGTTTTTTTAAAGGGAAAAGGGTTGGCTTCCTTGAAGACCTAGTATTTTACATGGTATTCAGTATAGTGCTTTTTATTTGTTAAAAAAAACATATAAAACGATATAACAATAAAATTTTACTGGTTTTAGTCATTTTTTGAATCGCTTTGTATTCCAACGGCTGTGGCATGTGTTTTCTTGATGCTCTTCGGCAAGCCATATAAGCTTTGGCAGGAGCAAAAAGCGCGCAAACTAACCGGCCAAAATCATTTGGTAATTGAAGTATTTTTTAGCTTTTGCACTTTCAGGGTGTAACGGAACTGGTGTTGATTGTGTTAGCTGCTGTGTCAATTCCTGCTTTGTTGTTTGGCAAACCTTTTTTCCTTCACATAGGCCACAAAAGGAAGATTGAGAGATCTGAGCGATTGAAGTCCACCAATTGTCAGTCTCTTCTTTCACACAGCTCTACCAATGGCACTGTGAATGGTGGTGGTGAATTTAGTGTTGTTGGTGCTAGTGACTATAGAACGGTTTGTTTGTGCTGTAGTCTTACGCTCCCACGACCCGATTATTAACATTAGTTTTGGAAGAAAAAAAGTTATGGGTTGTTTATGTGCAACTTTTTCTCAGTCTTTTTTCTAATAATAATTTAGTACTGTCCCATTGTACCCTTCCGTTTCAGTGTTGTGAATACTGATGTATTTTTTACCATGGTTTTGTGTTTATTTGACCACGTGTAAGAGCAATTTGGCGGTTAGTCCACCAGTTCCGTTTCTCCCTTGTATGGTGCCTTACTTTATTATAGGAGAAGGCAGTGAAAGGCTTCATTTCTAGATTTGGATTTTTATATGTTTATTTTTTCTGGTTTTCTACTCTCAATTTTCATGTGGGAGTTACTGCTCGTGTTTTCATTCAACTCTTGTTTACATTCTGAGTGGTAACTTACGCATGAGATCCTGGGTGTAGAGAGTTTATCAAGAAGCGATCTGTTAAACAGGCTTTCCTTGAGAGACGTTCTACCGCCCTCAAATTTTTATCCTTAGCTTTCGAAAGCCTGGAAATAAAAATTTTTTGATGTTTTTACGTTGTTTTTTTTTCGGAAAATGTGGATGTGCTCAACTTTTGCAAAAATAAATGCAAAAAGTTCGTAATTTAAGCTATTCAAAAATTAAGGGTGAAAGTGGTTTAAAAGAGTGCAAATCCTTGTAAGTGGTCACCCACTCAAAACGGCATTCTGGCGCAATTAAAAACATAATACCTTTTTAAAGATACTTTTTGTTAAATAATAAAGTTAAATACAGTCGAGTCTCGATTTAGTGCAGTCTTGATTTAGTGTATATCTCGATTTAGTGTATATTTTTTCCGGTCCCCAGCACCTACACTAAATCGAGACTCGACTGTACCGGTAAAATACTTTTTTATTTTCTTTAAAAGTTCTATCATTCTTTGAGTATCCTCCTTCTGAAATTTTTTCAAGTTATCCCGCTAATTCCGCTGGCTGGTAATTGATTGGCGAGAGCTTATACAACTCCTTTTAACACTAGAATTACTGCAATGGGTCAAAAACGACTCATTGCAGTATTAGACATATTGTCTTTTTGACCTATGTTCTGCTAGTGTCTTCTGGACATGTTATATACCAAAATGTAGCTTATAATCTGGGCTACATTTTGGTATATAACATGTCCAGAAGACACTAGCAGAACATAGGTCAAAAACACAATATGTCCGATACTGCAATGGGTCGTTTTTGACCCATGCTGTAATTCTAGTGTTAGAATTGAGAATTAAAAAACTATTAGCGCCACGTGAAGAGGTCGCTGGCATGCGCGCAGATCGCTCACTATCCGGTTTCTCAATAATTTAGTTTGTCTTTTGGTGTCACAAACCGACTCAAGCATAGTTGTTCATGTTCTTCAAATGATAGATATATTCTTTTAAGTGATTTCATTACTTCGTGCACCGGAATGCTTTTTTGAAAAGTCTTTTTGTGGAGAATAGCAAAGCGTAAAACTAATCCTTTTGACTTTGAAAAAAAAAGAGTCTATCCCGGCGTTTTCATACGGCCTATAATGAAAATATAAATATCTTACTTAGTAAATGTCATTAAATGAAGAAATTCAACCCTGAACATTTATTTGTGTTTGAAAAGCCCCTTCTCGAAGACAGTAGTATGACAAAATGGATGGATGACAATATTTACGGGACATCTGCTGCGGCTGAATCACTAAAAAAACAGAAGTTTGATCCAAGGCTTTATCGAACCGTTCTAATATAACAAACAAAGTAACTGAGATTTCCATGTATAATGCGCCGGAATGCAGTCTTTGAGTGGCCATGAGTGGTACTAGATGGGTCTGGACAATTACAATCAATAAACATAATATTTGTTAACGGTTGATTTGGTAATCCGGTTACTAATCGCTTAAGGGAAGCCTGTCTATTAGCAGAGAGTGAAACTAACACAGTATCGGTTTTTGAAAGAGTCATTTTTTGCCTTACTCTATAGCCTTTTGTGCACCCGTTGCTTTACATTCGAATGAAAGTTTTTTTAACTGAAAATTATATTGTTTAGAGTGTAAGAGCTGATGTAAGTGAGGACGACGCCGAAGTGATTCATCATCCAAACAGTCATTCTAAGTCCATTGGCGGTCATGGCGACGAACCTGTATGTTTTAAATCCTTTATTAATTTAGTGTTATAATCTATTAATTCTTAGTTTGATTTGGGCGACATAATGGTTTACCAGGCTATCCATACAATTGAGTTTGCACTGGGATGTATATCTCACACGGCCAGTTATCTTCGTTTATGGGCGCTTTCTTTGGCTCATGCTCGTAAGTTTTTGCCCAATCTTGGAAAATTTTGAATGCTTTTGATGAATTATGACATTTTCAGAACTGTCAGATGTGTTATGGTCTATGGTATTTCGAAATGCGTTGAATTTGGATGGATATTTGGGTGCAATTCTTACTTATGCCATATTTTTCGGTAATTATTAATTAATTCTAACTAAAATTATGCGACAATCTTAGTTTTTGCCACCCTCACCTTGTTCATCTTGGTACTGATGGAGGGACTTTCCGCATTTCTACATGCATTGCGTCTTCATTGGTTTTGTTTTTCTTTGTTCTTCAATGTGGAATACTGATCTTGAATTTAGGGTTGAGTTCCAGAGTAAATTTTACGTGGGCGCTGGTTACGCTTTTGCTCCTTTTTCATTTGAAGTGATTCTGGAAGAGGCACGGGCTGCTGAAGAAATTCAATAATGATTTAAAAAACAATCATCGTTGTACAATTTGTGGTGGATATCGGCGAAGGTCATGGGCCTCAATTGTGTTAATAAATCCTTGCAAAATTTGTGATAATTACGCGGCACTTTAATTTGTTCAATGTCGGTGAAAATGCATGGAAGAGTGACTCACAACAAGAAATTAAAAATAGTTAAAAAAGATCAGTTTGATGAAGCATTACAATTCTTCATGAGATTCCGGTACTACTGTATTATAGGCTCACCCCGGTTTGGTCATAAATTGCTTTGAAAAAGAACTATTCTGACAAAAACTATTTCTGGCAAAAATTCAATCTGACAAAAATTTTTGCTGGCAGGATTTTTTTGTATAAAAATTTATGGCAACAACAGTTTATACAATTATGTATCTTTATGTATCCCCCCCCAAAAAAAAAAAAAAAAAAAAAAAAAAA
>BBSZ01008017.1:0-20319 GCA_000981365.1 Subanguina moxae
ACACACACACACACACACACACACACACACACACACACACACACACACACACACACACACACACACACACACACACACACACACACACACACACACACACACACACACACACACACACACACACACACACACACACACACACCACACACACAAATTTAACCCGTTGTTGCGCTACGTTCAATATTATTTGCCAAATTGGGATCAACTATGTGGAGGTGTAAGATATGTTGGTTTTTTATTAAGTCTTTGGAGAATTAAGAGAACAACATAGTTTCTCCTTTTTTCTCTTCGCCATATTCCATCTTTTCGTCGAACACCTTTTTCTCATTTTCATTCCTGTGGTAATTGGATGAGATTGATGCGCTAATTTTATTTCTTGTTGCAAACTAAAAACTAATATCAAGAATAAGAAGGTGAAATAATGCGCCATTAAAAAAAGCTGATTGTAACAATTGCTGTAATTTGAGAGTTTTGTACATACAGCAAATATAAAAATTGAATACTGTATTTCCTCTAATAAACCCACCTCCTTGATTCAAAATCGTTTTTTTGGCATTTTGTTTTTCACCCACTTTTTGAAGATAGCTCTCAGGCAAATTACCACACAAATTGTAGCTAAACAAATAGGCTAAAATTTGGGTGGTAAATTGCCTGATAGTTGAACTAGGTCAAAAACACAACGCCAAAAACTCGATTTTGAATTAGGGGTGGGGGAGGCGGGCGTTTATTGAAGGCAATACTATACTATTTTTTATTTTCGCAACAAAAAGGGCTCTACACCATAACTTAAGAGGCCATTTTTTTAAGAGCGGAATTCGAGCAAAATTCTTAAGAAACAAATGCATTTAGAACTTTTTTTGCCATAGTCCAGTGGGAAAAACATGGTAAAAGGGCAAAAAGGGCGAAAAATTTTTATAAACGGGTTGCAAACAAACCGTGGACTGCAAAAAACAATAACAAAACAATGTGTAGTAAAGTGCTACCTTCTTGTGTTCCAAATTTCCAAATTTCTTGTTCAACTTGCACACAGCCTTCAAACCCTTTAAAATAGTGGGAGCATAACCGAGTAGCGTCCTATTTTTTGTTTCAAAACATCATAGCAGATGATCAAAATAATAATCTCCTTCAAATTCTGCAACTTTTTCTCATCGTTCTTGCAGCCTTTGAGTGCCCCTGAAGTAGAATCCGACCGGCTTCGAGGCAAACAATTCAGTAAGGTTTTGATAAACTTCTTCCGCAGAAGCACACCATTTTCCACGCAGGAAGTGCTAAAGCGATTGAAAGAGATGATAATCTAATGGAGCAATACTTGGCACGTATGGAGAATGAGGCGTACTTCTTGGCCGAAATCTTAGAGCTTTCTTTAAGTAAGTCGAGCGATGTCAGCTTCAGCATCGTCAATAATTTCCATAGACCTAGGAAGTTCTTCCTATAGCTCTAATTTCAAAACATCGTGAATCATAAAGAAGAAAAAGAAGAAGCACGTGACGGAAATCGATATCAATCTAAAAATAAAAATTGTGTAGAAGTAGGAGAGTATATCAAAATTGTGCATATAAACAGAAACAAAGGAGAAATAGAAAGCAAGAGTGCGAACTGAAGACTTATGACATACAGGACTTATGACACCACCCACTCTTTTACACAATCTAAATTCGCATCCTGGACACCAAAGTCGGAAAAGTGACATTATATTCATAGACTGCACAAAAATGTTGTTCCCCTTTGCTTGTCACCCTAATTTTAACTAAGTGCTTTTGTTTACCATTCAAAGACCAAATGGAACTTTAAACTAGAGGGCGGTTTGGTGTTGAAATGAAGAAAAAGAAGTGATTGACGCTATCTAAACGACAATAACATAAGAAAAACTTGAATTTTAGTCATTGAGAGAAGACGATACGCATGACAACACTGAGAACAAAAGGGTAATAGGCATCAACGCGACATACAGTCCACTATATAAGCGTCCTATAACTGCAAAATCGCCCATTACAACGTCATCCTTGTGCATTCATTGAGCTGAAATTTTGTTAGTACTTTCCTTTTCAATTTCTAAAAATTTGGCCAACTTACTAGGGATAGAAAGATTCGACATACAGTCGAACTTCGATAACCCGCCACCCTGGATACGATATTACAAAAAACTGAAAAATACCCTAAGAAACAGTGATCTACCACTTACAAACCTTCTCTAAAATGCTCTAGTTAGTACAGGAAAGAGTTTTTAGAGCCTGACAGTATGAAAATTTCACGTCAAGTAGGTCATTTGGTTTGGTTAGTCCATAAAGCGTTCTGCACGGCTTCTGTGGGTGCGGACTAAAAATTAGAAACATCCTAAGTCGTGATGTTGTGCTATTTTGGCAACGGAAACGCCGATTTTGTGATATTTGTGTGGTACTGCTGTGCTGTCTTCTTCTCAATTAATACCATCTGTGTCTCTTCTAATAGTATTTATATACTACCTCTGAAAGTAATATTACTTACCGATTACCAGATAAATATTTTATTCTCTCTACTATTCTTTCTAATCACATTATATTTGCAGAAATCTAAGATATGAAAGGCTCGACGAAAATTTTGTTCCTCCTTCTGGCAGTATTAGTATCATTGCTTCAACAGACAGACGCACAATTTGGAATGGGTTATCCTGGAATGGGAATGGGTTATTCTGGAATGGGAATGGGTTATCCTGGGATGGGCATGGGTGGCTATGGAATGGGAGGAGGTTGGCGCCGTCGAATGATGATGGGTGAGTTAAAAAAAGAACAATACCGTAATAACCTCTATTAATTCTCCCCCCTCTCTCGTTACGGCGGTCGGTGGTCGACGAATTTTTACGGCTCAACCATCCGACAATTGGGTACTGACACCATACTCAAAAATTTAGCTGAAATTCAGGGCTATATTTTTGAGTATGTGTCATTACTCAATTATCGGGTGGTTGAGCCGTAAAAAAATGGTTGACCACCGACCATCGTGACTACAGAGGGAGGAGGATTAATGAAGATTGTAGGGTAACTTATCATCAAAATACAATCATTCACATCTCCAGGCAACATGGGTGGCATGGGAGGCATGGGAGGTGAGTGAACTTATTCTAAACTTTAACCGCCTTTAGTAACCGGGTTCTTACATTTTCCCCAACAATTTTAAAAACTTCAGGTATGGGCGGTTATCCATATGGAGGTATGATGGGCGGCTACCCTGGCATGTACGGCATGTATGGCTAAGATGAATATAAATGATCATCTCTGAGGCTGTAAGTAATAACTGCACCTTGCCTTACCCCAAGTATACCCAGGAATGTTTTTTTAATGTCATTGTAGAGATTATATTCAAATTGCAAGCTAATAAAGCAATAAACATGAATGCCCATCATGAAAGCCCGCTTTTTAAAACCCTTTTAAAGGGCTTAAAAGCGTCAAAACAATTAAATTAAAACTTATTTTCTACTGGAAAGAGTGCAGCGAAAGTTAATAAACAACATCAAGTCTGTATGAATTTACTCCAACATTTTTTTTTTGCAGTGAATAATAAAGGCAATAAGAAAATTACAAAGATTATAAACGTATTTGAACTGATAATTCATATAAGTTTTAACAGAAAAATAACCTGTTGGAATCAATACCCGTTACCATGAAAGACAGTAGAAATATGCCGCATAGGACACAAGCGAGATATAAAGGCAAGCAAAATACGCAGCTGATGAATAAAGACCGGATCCGTATTCCAAAATTTTGGATCCAAGCTGGGTCCGACCATTTTTTACCTCAACTTTTGACATCTTTTACCCGCTTTGATGCCTCTAGTCAAGAGTTGAATTTTTTAAAGGTGAAACTTTTTGTGTAAAAATGACCGACAAATTCAGAATCCTTACAATCTTTTACCTCAGAGAAATCAACATCAAAATTGGCAAAAGAAGTCAAAAATTGAGGTAAAAAATAGTCGGATCCAATTTTGGATCGAACATTCTGGCATACGAATCCGGTCTACATTGACGAAGTCATTAGGCACTATGGAGCGCCAGATGACAAGCCCCGCGACAAAACAAAACAGTGAAATTTATGCAAAGAGTGCTATGCAAGTCAGAAGGGTCTTTATCAATTGCAAGCAGACACTTGATCCTCAAAATTAACAGAATGAGTGCTAGGTAGTACTTCAAACGGAAAAGAATAACGCCAACAAGCCAAATAATTGCCGTGAGGTAAGGCAAAAATTAGATTTCGATGAGGAGAAAGTTATTTACACATCGAATTACTATTTTTGTCGCTTACGCTTAGCACATTGAAGAACCTAAATTTTTAAGTCTAAAGATTGTAGCGAATATAGCCCCGAAAAAATCATACCAAAAATGGACAAAGGTCATCAATATCACGAATTATGTCTGTATAACAAGGGAGATATTTCTTAACACCAGAACCTGAAATTAGTTAAGCATGAAACCTGTTTAATAAAAAATGCGACTATATTGTATTATGAAAGAAAAATCACTTGAGAAGTAACTCTGGACGCATGAAAATAGCATGCATGTCAGAGCTTCTTTATGTGGTAGACCCCTGCGAGCAAAGCTATGTTTAAGACCTTCTTTATACCTGAGTGGACCCTCATTAAAAGTGGCCCTTTCCTTGTCCCTTCCCTTTCCTATACAGCCCTTCATTTCTTAAAAATAGACAAAAAATGTTTCTTAAATGGTCAAGGTACCTAGAAAACCAAACATTTTTTTTGGGGGGGGGGGGGTATACTATTTTGGGTTATAAATGATTGAGGATATAATACAGTAGTGTCGAAAACGCTTTGCTTACAGTATTGTTTAAAAAACAGCCGAACATGATTTCTGGCCGTTTCATCTATTTCTACCGCACTTGAGATCACAAGCTCCATGTCCCGAAGGAACTGAAAAGATTAAGTGAGAAAAAATTTTGAGTAAAAACACACACATCTGGAACGTTCTTATATGCCATCTGAGAAATCTTAGCTGCCACAACTTTGATATGAATGTATCGCAAATTGACCTTAGCCGGATCGAACTTCATAAAAGGATCGGTAATTTGCTTGTATTTGAAACACCATAGATAGATTTTTGAACAGAGCTAAAAAGGTACGCTAGATATATCTTACCTTTCGGCAAAAACAACTGACCAATTGTTCCTTTTCACCAAACTCAGAAGATACTTCTTTCAACGGTATACATTTAATACATCTAGCACATGTCCAATCATTGCTAAAAGGACAAACTAAACCATGTTCATCAAGATAGATTGTTCCCTTACGGTAAGGAAATCATAGGCTGATTGATTCTCGGTACATGACACTTGTTGTGATAAACCTAGAGACACTCGCGTTGTTTTTAGTCATGAAAAGCATATTCAAACGCTTTGTCATGTTCTTCACTTGAAGAAATATGGCGAAACGTCGCTATACCAAAATTATAAGGTGCGGCAATTTTTCAGACGCGTAAATTATTGACATAACTTTTTGGAATTTTTTGACTTTTCCTATTTTGATATTCATGATTTTATGAATATCCTAGGGGCACAAGAACTTGATGTTCAAACTTAACAGGTGTTTAGAACAAAGACAATATTATACTTTTAGTGTCATCTTCTTCCCTAAACTCACAACAATAGAACAAAAGGAGAACTGAACGTAAAAATTTTAACAAAACCCGTGACAAAAATTCACTCATTCAAAAAATTTCCACGTCTCGTATATCACAGAACAACAAGATCATCATTTAATGAAACCCTGAACATACCTTAGGACATTTTGTGCAACATCCCAAATCACCAGCTACTTCATCAGTGCCTTCATCACACACATAGCCTGAACAGAGGGGATGCGGTTATTCATATTTGTTTGGATCACAAATTTTGTAAAGAAATTACTAACAATAGTCTTCCCATCTGTAAATACTACAATTTTGGAGGTTACTGATGTTTGAAAAGATACTCGCGCGGCAAAAAAAGCTTACATGTCGAAATTTGACTTAGTTCTCACACCAGTTTCGTTTTCAACTTCTTGACTTTGACTATCAGCAGTGCTTTGACTAGGAGTCGGAACCTCGACAACAACCTTCTTGAACTGGGAAGCTCCATCTGACTCTTGAGATGCATTTACCGAAAACTGCTTCTGAATTCGCTCGTTGCTAACTGTTGGAACCGTAATAATTTGCTGATATTGGAACTTGCTGGCAGATCCGCTGTGGATGCTTTGAAGAGATCCGTTTTGTTGACTGGCGCCCATGTGAACTTGGTCTAAAAATTAAGATTACATCAAAGGAAACACATTAGAAATTATACCATCGTATCTTGGAATTTTTCTCATAGGCTCCCCAGGCAAAACAGCTTTATCTGCTTCCTTAGTTGATGGCAATGTAGATGAAAGCGTTTGTCGACTATTGGATGCAGGAACTTGAACATCGAAAAACCTAGAGCCAGAGTGAGTTCTCGAAACAGTTGTCTAAAAATCGGGAAAGATTAAGATAGCAACGGAAGTAATTATAACCAATCACATGCCTGCATGACGCCGTTTTCAATAACAACCCCCATCGTACGCATCTAAATTTGCAACTAGGATGTAAAAAACGTGCGCAAAATGCCGACTTAAAAACCTGCTGCATGACTCCATGTGCGTATGGACAGTACTTGATGTGAAACTTTTTTGAAGGCATGCTTTCGGACTCAAATCTTGAAATATCAGCTCGAAGCGATGAAATATTGGAAAGACTTGGCAAACTTGTTGATGACGGGCTTGTTTCCTAAAACTCAAAATGACAACAGACCCTGACCAGTCGTAACGTAACCGTTGAAAGTACTAAAAAAGTTTCACCTTTTTGACACGGAGTTCCAGATCCTGCAGCTTGTGAAGCAACTCATTGTAGTAGTTCATCCTTTTTTCAACAGTTTCTAAAATCAAATTAAAAAATGGGGCAAGCAATGCACAAAAATTACCGTCGACAGTTATGACCATATCATTAGCGGAACATACCAAGGCATTGGTCAATTCCACGAGCTAAAATTCAAGAATAGGTATAACAACGATTCGCTACAAATTACGACTCGCTACACCTTCGACTTTCTATATGCGGTACCGTGCATTAATCAACACCACTACGTTAAAGACCTTCGTATTTTTGAATAGATCCGTGATACTATGCTTCTATAAATCAACTATAGTGTCCCAAAGAAGGTTTGCTTTTGAAATATTATAGTTGTAAAATGATTGAGCTTTAATAATGCGACTAGTTAACTTGCCCTCGCTTACGTAGTAACTTTTTAACATGCAACTAAACCTTAGGTTTAGGGTAGGCCAGCGTAGGCTGGCCGTAAACCAGCGTACACCCTGTTCCATATTGGTTTACAGTACTTCATGGCTTAGGCTTATTTCACACCACTATTAGAAATAAATTAGCTAAACCAAGTGTAAGTAAATGACCACTTGGTGGATGTAGACGTCACTTGATGTATACTTGGTACATACACCAACCAAACCAAGTCCACTTGGTGTGAAATTTTTTCCTTACTTTCAATACAAATTTCCACTGACATTTACTGTTAAAACAGAATGCCGACATGCAGACAAATCTACCTAGTGCCCTTGAGAACGTTAAAGTTATTTATTAGTAGCCTACTTACATTGTTATATAAAAAAAAACCATAACTACATCCAAATGGTTTTTTGGGAAAAAAGAGTCATAATTTGTAGCGAGTCGTATGTCAATCTCAATAATAATTAGGAAAAAAGCTTATTTAAAATACCAACTTGATTGGCGACCGTAAGTCGAGCTTCATTTGCTGCCGCTATTGTTTCATCTATTTTTTTTATAAAAATATCGTCTAAGTGAGCCATTATTGACTAATTAGATGCATTTTACCTCTTGTTTTCTCGATGACATTTCTCAAGCGCCTAATGTCTTCTTCCATTGTGCAAACTTAGAATTGAGAGCGAATACTAAAGACAACAATTACAATTCTTGAATTCAATAAAGTTGTATCATCAAACCCGCCAAAGCTGATAAACAGAGATTCAATAACTCTCGTCGCAATTCAAATAGCCTTAGTTTCTCGAGGCTAAATAAGAACTCAGAATTGTCTTCTCAAGACATTTTAGCTTTTAAACATGAATTTTTAAAACGGACTATTATGGGGCCGATATGACAAAATTTTCCGCGGACTTATCCACCAACTTGATACTTGAAGTGAAAAATGGTTTTCACTGGTTTTTATTGAATTACAGAGTTATAAATACAATTCAGAATTATATAGATTATGTCCATTACATAAATTGCTTTTTAAAACTTGATCTCACCCTTGACCTGCAACCACGACTTGGAAAAGTCATTTAAGATTTCAAAGCATTTGGTCTACTTTCCGGACATCTTGTACTCAATGTGATCAGTGGAATCTAGCAAACATTTTGTTAACAAGTGCTATTAAGAACAGATTTTATTGATCTAGCGTCTTTTACAGTAGCCCGTTCCCACACAGACAGCACTCCTTACCAGGCGAAAAATAGATTAAGACAAGTACTCTTGGCTTCTTCTTGGCCTTTGATCGGAGAGCGTTTCTGTATGAGGAAGAGCCACCACCATTGAGTACGCTTGTAAGACAGGAATTCGGCAGCTTCTTCATCGAACTCTTCGTACTCATTGGACCCTGAAGACAGCGGATCTTCACAGGTTACGGGAACCCAGGCACTGGAGAAACCAAAATAATCAAAAAACAGCATCCACCGGTTGTCTCACGGGCGTCCATCAGTCCTTTCATCACTATACTGTCTAAATGGGCTGTATACTAGTTGGTAATTTTAGATTTCGAAATCGCCTAATTTCGCAACTGTTGGGTTCGCAAAAATATTTTTGGCAAACGTTTAAACTATTCTTGCTCTTCGTGCTTAAAGAGGTTTGCATATCTATTGCTTTTGCAAATTTATAAATAATTCTACAAGTCACGAAAACCCCTTTTTGCGAAAAACTACGAATTCAAAAAGCTATTTCGCGAAACATCCCATTTTCGAAATACTTTTTTGCGAAACATCCCATTTTCGAAATGCTTTTTTACGAATCAAACTTTTGCGGAAAATACTGAATTCGAAAACCAAAAATACGAACTAGTATACAGCCGTCTAAATGCTTCTTCCACTTCCACCACGACCAACGAGTTAGCATCAACGCTTCTAGTCTTCTTACACATAAA
The DNA here is from genome assembly GCA_000981365.1 of Subanguina moxae. NCBI lineage: Eukaryota > Metazoa > Nematoda > Chromadorea > Rhabditida > Anguinidae > Subanguina > Subanguina moxae. Next base: position 9,195 of record BBSZ01008017.1, read on the forward strand.
TCAAAAATTGGGGTACACAGTGGCTGGACCTAGCCTCGTTAAAATTACTTTAAAATGTTAAGGCAAAGAGAAATTATAGCCGCAAAAGGAGAAGTTCCATATTTTCCAATGGAAGTCTAGAGAGATTGATTTATCGCCTCAGCAGCTGCTTTACTCCTACTTCCATAGTAAGACCAGTAAATTATCTAAAACCATTGTAATTTCACCTATTCCGGCAATTTATGGCAAAACCCACGTTGAAAAGAGCAAACATAGTAGGAAAAGCTACAGAAGAGACCTTGTCAATCTCAGTCGGAGACACATTCCACCAGGAACAGGACGGAACACAGCCCAGTACAGAACGCTCATCTGTGGCATAATTGTTGTTAACTGATTTGTGTCTTCTCCAAGCAGACTCTGCGGGGCCTCCGGCCGGCAGCATAAACCTTTTTTCAAGAGTGCTGTTTGAGGGCAAATGACTGCTTAATCCAAATTGACTAATCTTTGGGCTGTTCTCAATGCTCTCACACATTACCTGTAATTTTGTTTTTAATGTAAAATCTTAAATAAAAATCAGAGAACTTTTCGGGGAATTCTCCGGAATTCTCTTGGAGAAATATAAATGGAATCATAATAGGTAAGAGGATTGGGGGTATATCATTGAGTAGGTCTAAGAATTGGGGGTATAACCGAGTATGAATGTTACTTGAGAGGCGGTGTCGACCTTCATCCTTAAGGAACCAAAAAGAGCTGGTCATTGAAACCCCCAAACACAAACCTATTGCGCAACTTCGTATAGATTCGCGGAGTGACCAGTTTCGCTCAGTTGGAGATTTTTTTTAAAGTTTATCCAAATTATGTAAAGGCTGGAGAATTCGCGAGAATTCTCCGTAGAATTCTTCATTCCAAAAACCTAGTCCTCCCTCTAGTTTTTTTTTCTCCTCCGAAACTTTATTTGCCGTCAACAACATTCAGAAAATATCGCTAAATATAATAAGGGAAAAAGGGTACAAAACGCACCGGCTTCTAAATCAGAGCCATAATTTGTATGATGGGATTAAAAAGAAGTTGAGTGTGGAAAACTCACCCTTTTCTTGCAAATAATTGGAGGAGGAGCCGGTAGGGAAGCTCTCTTGCGAACAGCTGCATTTCCATCATCTTTGACTTTGTAGCCGACTATGGCCAGCTCGAGTAGACCTTAAGCATAGTTGAGTAAATGAAGATAGAGTCTATCTAATAGACACAAATCCATTATGGCAAAAAAAGGCTTGGGACGTGAAAACGACGAGTCTGACTGCGATAGTTGGGCGCTCAAACTATGCAAATGATTGAATAACACCTTTTTTTTATGGGTAATTGTACTTTTGGAGCGGTTTTCGCTGAGCAAGTGTAAAGAGGGGCTCAAAATTTCTGCTAGGGTCCGGCATATGGACCTCAAAGTAATGAGGATTGGATTAATACGATGAATACGATAGCCTTTGGCTGCGTGTGTTTTTTCTAACTATTGCACTTGCCGTTCGCTGATCGTCTCTTCACCAAAGGCCTTGTTTAATTTCCTGCAAGACTTGGTTATAGAGCATAATATGGCGAAGGTTAATATGCTCGTCGGCACGCACTTTTAATCAATGAAACACTGAAGAATAAAAATAATATAAACAAAAGGAAATATGCCAAATATATAGTGAACAACTGAGCGCCAATTCAAAACTGACGTTAATTATTCACCAACCCAACACTTACAAGCTTCACTCGTTTTCATACACCGTTTGTTTCATGTATTTTAGCTCTAAAGTCAATGGAATCTGCTGTGCCGAAACCAACGGAAACTGCAGTGCCGAAAACAATGGAAACTGCAGTGCCGACTTTCTCGTCTACTGATGATCCCGAAGATGTGCCAATGGAAAATTCTATGCTGCAGGATACTATTACTGAACCTGTTCATAATATCAACTACAAGGTAAGATCTTTTTCATTAACGGTTTCTTGCATTCTTCGTTACTTTTCTTGTAGATTCTCACTAAGGTGGATATTTGCCAGGAAATGGAGAGACTGGTGCGATCAGTCAATGATGTATTTGGTGGAATTTATTCTTCTTCCGTACTCTGTGTTGCACTAATCAAGTACAAGTGGAGTAAAGATCACTTCGTGGAAAAGTAAGTATGCCACTACTTGCTAGACAATGCTTTTTCGATACTACTGTATTATACCGTAAGGAGGGTTCAGAGTTAGAGATGCGCGCACAAACTTACCTACGAGATGAATTCGTGCAAGATTTTTGAGAGATAAATGCATTTTAGGCCTTTTTTGCCATAGTCCAGTGAGAAAAAGATGGTAAAAGGGCAAAAAAGGGTGAAGAAATTGCACAAATGGGTTGCAAACAGGTCAGGGGCGAATGGTACACGTATTTTGTGGCAATTAAATTTGTGGGGAGGTATAATACAGTAGAGTCGCTTTTTCTTTTCAGCTTCTATCACTCGTATTTGCATATTTTCTGTTTATAGGTTCTTCGAGAAAGATGACGGAGCTTCCTTCTTTCTGGCTCTTCACCTTCCAAAGACAGGTAAACATAGCAAACGTGAAATTGATGGAATCAAACAATGTGGCATCTGCTGTGAAGACGCTTTACTGACCGGCTTTCAATGTGGGCATGACTTTTGTTACAATTGCTGGAGCAGGTATCTGTCGAAATTAGTATGTTTTAGAATCTAAAGTTTCTCTATGCATACTGTAGTGTCTTCATTTTTAGGTAATGGAGAACAGTCTTCTGATCGAATGCCCGGAAGCAAAATGCACAGCTCTCTTGGACAATGATTCGGTGTGTTCTCTCGCCGCTAATTCAGAAGTAAAATCCAGATACATGAAGCTTTTGATCTCCTCGTTTGTCCAGGTACTTACTTGACTTGCGTTTTTCCACTACTGATTTGCAGTTTCCAGCACAAGGAATACTTTTCCGCATGTTCCACTGACGGTTGCAATCGTTTCTCCCAGCTTTTATCCGACGAGTGGACCGCGATCAGCTGTACGTGTGGTTCCACTTATTGCTTCCAATGTCAACAGGTTGTGCTTTGTGTGTCGGTGGCCTTTCGAAGGGAGGTATAATACAGTAGTACACGTATTTCGATTCTGCTGAATTATGCCTCAATAAATTAATAATTGCTTCCTTCCAAAAAAAAAAAAAAATTTATTTCTCAAAAATATTGCTCGAATTAATCTCGCAGATAAGTCTGTGTGCGCATCTCTGACTCTCAAGTCTCCTTACGGGGGCGACGGGGGCTTAGAGTTGAGATGCGCATATGGGCATACCTGAGACATAAATCTCTCGAAAATAGCTGTAGATGCATAAAAATAGCATGCATACCAGAGTTTTTTTATGCGGTAGAGCCCAGTAAGCAAAAGAATAGTGCATTAGTACTCGTATTTCTATATTTAGCCCTGGCATTATCCAGTGGATTGTACGCGCATGCGAAAGTGGTTGAAGAAGTGCTCAGATGACAGCGAGACGTCAAACTATATTATGGCGAACACGAAGGAATGCCCCAAATGCCACGTGAGCTTGCTGATGCTGTTTTCACAATACAAACAGATGTTTTTTTATTTGAGGGAATTATTGAGAAGAATGGTGGTTGTAATCATATGACTTGCAAGAATGTGACCTGCCATAATGAATTTTGCTGGATCTGTTTGGGACCGTGGAGTACTCATGGAAATGGTTTCTATTCTTGTAATCGTTTTGATGATGAGGCGTCTAAGAAGGCTCGCGACACTCAAGAACAATCAAGGGCTGAAATTGCACGCTATCTACACTATTTTAATCGCTACGCAAATCACCGACTTAGCTTAACCTTGGAGAAAAAGGTTTAGATTATTCTTCCCTTCTCCAATCTTTAATTGCTCTGTTTAAGTTGGTTGCAGGGGTGAATGAGAGGATTGCTCGAATGCAGCTTCAAGGAATCGCCTGGAGTGATGCTCAGTATCTGCTCAAAGCAGTTGATGTTCTAGGAGAATGCCGTCGAATCATGATGTATAGTTATGTCTTCGCGTACTATCTAAAGAAGAATAATTACTCAGAAATTTTCGAAGACAATCAACGAGATTTGGAAATAGCTACCGAAAAACTGAGTCATATGCTAGAGAACGATTTGCAAGATGTGAATCTCATCAAGTTGAAGCAAGAGGTTCGTAGTTCGTCTCTTGTTCTTGGATTGTCATCTAAAGCTTTCTCTTTGTTCAGGTGCAAGACAGCTATCGTTACGTTGATAGCCGAAAGAACAGGATGCTCGAACACTGCAAAGAAGGATACGAAAGAAATATGTGGACCTTTGGTGGAGACGTTTCAGCCGCCAGCAATATCTCGTAAAAATCAAAAACATGTAAATCAAGCTGTGTAAAACTGAATTTTGTGAAATAAAATGTGAATAACTTTCTTGGTATTGATGGTGTTGGGTTTGGATATGCCCCGATCTCCTCGCTGTCGGAATACCTTCGGAGTCAAAAACGTTAAAACAACGGCGGCGGCTTAGGCCCAGTGACGTTTAGGCCCTTTTCAGATAACGTGAAATCTCGCTACAAGATCTTTCACTCCGGAAAATTTCATTGCGGTGTAATTCTTCTTAAATAGAATCCTTAATTCTGAATTTCATTCATGCATCATCTTCAACCTTATATTCACCGGATATCCGTTTTACATCAGTTCAAGATTCAAATTTCCTTACACAGTCGGCTCTCGTTATAATGACTCATTTTGTCCGGTCCCAAGTGAAAAATGGACTCGTGTGGAAACTCGCAAAGAACGGATCTTGCACAAAGTATTGTGACAAAAATTAAAAAATGGCTCTGGATAACGCCTAAAAATAAAAAAACTCACTGCAAAATATGAAAGACATGGAGACGAGCATCCAAACATCTGAATAATCCATTGTAATTATGCATATTTTTAAACCAAATTTACCAATGGCTTTGACATAGGACACTCGAGGCAGATTCCTCATGATGTTGCCAAATTGAAAGATCATTGCCTGTTAACAAAAGCCCATTATTTATGGCTAAAGCACACAACAATGAGGTGGCCTGAAAATGGCTCGAAAATGGTAGGGGAAGAGTGAAAGGAGGACAATCTTGAAAAAAGAAGTCCAATCTAGTTTTACTTACTAAGTCTACCGCAAAAAAAGCTTAGGTATGTCCCTTATGCACCCAGAGTTTGTTGTTGAGTGATTTGTATCGTAGGTATGTGCAAGAAGTCAGGTTTTGGTCTTTTTTTTCCAAAAATAGCTCCAAACCTTCACGCCTCTCTTTCATGTTTTCTACATTTTTATAACTTTCGTGGTCTTCTGAAGCTCTTATGTCCATTTTTAGGCGAAATCATTATCGTGTACTCTAAACACTTTTATTCACTCTTCCCAAAGTAAATAGCCCACCAATAAGGCGTTAACACCCAACATAGTTCTGGCTGGGATGGCTTTTGGACCAAGGCTGAAGGACACCCAAGATATGAACTGAACATTAAAAAAAGAATAATTTTCTCTTTTGTTTTGATTTTCAGCTTTGGGTTAGGAAATGTCAAGAATTTTAATCCAAGGCAGTTTGACCCAAGTGCCTTTGGCCGATAGCTGAAAATCAGATTCCCAAAGGCCAGAGCCAGAAGACAACAGCAAAGAGAGAGCAAAGAGTCAGAATTTTGAACTTAAAGCTGGAAGTCAGAACAGGAGAGAAGATTCGCAAAGGCCACAGCTAGAAGACAACAGCAAAGAGAGAGCAAAGAGTCAGAATTTTGAACTTAAAGCTGGAAGTCAGAACAGGAGAGAAGATTCGCAAAGGCCACAGCTAGTAGACAACAGCAAAGACAGAGCAAAGAGTCAGAATTTTGAACTTAAAGCTGGAAGTCAGAACAGGAGAGAAGATTCCCAAAGGCCACAGCTAGAAGACGACAGCAAGGACAGAGAAGAGAGCCGGAATTTTGAACCCAAAGCTGAAACTCAGAACGTAACCAGAAAGTAAGTATTAGTGCTTACAAAAAACCAAAACTAACTATGGTTAAGTAGGTAGGCACATAAGCCTGTAAAAATTATAAGTGAAGACACTCACAGTTTTGGTTTACGTACCTGCATGAAGTACCACACATAGCGTCTTTCGAATGACATCTTGACATGCAACTCATCCCACATTCCTGCAAATTCAATATTTTTAAATTCTATTTTCAACAATTGCTGAAGCTTTTGTGTTTTCATACTGTAAATACCTGCTGGATATGGCTCCACCACCAATGAGGAGCTTATCTTGACCAAGTCAAAGTCTGGCAGCAAAATGGTGCCGATGGCGTACACAGGATTTTCGGTCAGAGGATTCCACCTCATCCGTACTTCTTGGTTGTTGTAGTTGAAGCTTGAACAAATTTTTAAATTGTGTTTAAGTACTTTACTGACTCAAAAGAAAAATTCTCCATCAAATTAGTCATATAGACCGTCAAATTTTGAGTGACATTGACAGAGGCTGTGCCAACCCTATTTCTAAGCTTTAAACTACCTTTCATAAATCAAATGACATGTCTGTGTATCCATCGGGAAATTGGATCTAAACACATTTTGATTCTACTGGATTATACCCCTCCCTCCCCCAAATATACCCTCCCCCAAATTTATTATAAGTAAGGCGGAGCTGTTTTATGCGGTAGACCCCTGTAAATAAAGCTATGTTCAAGATGTTCTCTTTTCTTACAGATTGGGCCTTCCTTACAAAGTGGCTCTTTAATTGTCCCTTCCCCTCCCTATAAAACCCTTAATCCAAATAAAATAGGGTAGAGAAGCCCTTCTTAGAAAGTGGCCTGTTCCTTGTCCCTTCCGCTCCCTATACAGCCCCTTATCCCTTTAAAAATGGTCAAAAAATTGATTCTTATATGGTCAATATACCTAGAAAGGTCAAGTACCTTGGGGGGAGGGGTATATACAGTAGTACCCATATTTTTACTTTATAAATACTGTTTTTCACTTACAAGTCCATGGCACAAGGCCCTTTGACTCGGACTCGCTAAAAACATTAGAATAGACTGCTTTTACAACCGTATTCTCTCTAATAGAACCACACCCCCTAATTCAAAATCGTGTTCTTGGCATTGTGTTTTTGGTCTACTTTTTGGAGACAACTCCCAAGCAAGTTACCACTCAAATTGTAGCTTATTGTTTTAGCTATAAATTGGGTGGTAATTTGCCTGATACTTGTTTGGAAAAAGTAGGCCAAAAACACAAGTATGAATTAGGGGGAGGGGGGTGGTTCTAACCGGTGGTCCAAAAGTTCGTGGACAAACTTCAAAAAAATATGTTTGTGGCATTGTGTTTTAGGCCTATGTTCTTCTAGTGTATTCTGGGCATGTTATGTACCAAAATGTAGCCTAGATCATAAGCTACATTTTGGTATACAACATGCCTAGAAGACACCAGCAGAACATAGGTCAAAAAACACAATGCCACAAACACATTTTTTATGAAGTTTGTCCACGAACTTTTGGACCACCGGTTATTAGAGAGAATACGGTATGTTTTTTTTTGGTACTTTTCTTGTTTGCTTAGGCTTTGACCCTGGGGGGGGGGGTGCAAACAAGAAGAGTACCTGCTTCTTTTAAGTGTGAAAAGCGCACATAGTTAACCCATATGGTGCCATTGGGGTAGAGCATGAGGAAAATATTTCTGAAAGGCGAGTTGTGGATCTGAGCAATTTTGGAGTTGATAACTAAAATATTGGTCAACAAATGCGCTTTAGTGCCGCAAGTGGAAAGAGTACAGCAAGAGTTGGGTGTCCACAGTCTTTCCAGCACCTGGTGGCTGAGCGACAGGTTTTGTTTGCAGGGCGAGAGGTGCTCGAAGTTAAGACTTGGGTCCAGCCACATCTCGTTGATGTAAATGTCCATCTGCAATTGCCTACAGTTAATCAAGGAAAAGGGGAACAAAGAGAACCTCAAAGTCGTTGGTTATTTCGGAGATTGAGGTGATTGCCTGCAGCCAGAACTCAACCGCCACATCCACTCCTGTTTCATCTGCAATTCTCGCAAAATATGTCAGAGCTTGAGTCAAAAAAAGCTTGGAGCACGCACCTGGTATCCTGTACTTGTTGTAACCTGTGCCATTCAACAGTTTGTCAATAATAGCTGTGTCTGTGCTGCAATTCTTCGCCACTTTCCTATTCTTGGTCTGCTGCTGGTGTCCATTATCGGCGCTGCCGGGCGACGTAGTCGAGTCAACATCTGCTTGTGGAACTGCGGGTGCAGCACTATACACATGCACTATGCTATAGTCCTAAATCAGCCCTATACTAGGAGTCGTTAGTTTTTTGCCTTGATCCTTCCCATTTTTGTTATTTTTTTTTTCAATTCTTCACAAGGTAATCCTTAGGCCTAGAATAGGCCAGCCTAGGTTAGCGGTGAACCACTAAACATAGGTAAGCAGGGTACTGCTGGTTCACAACCAACTTATGAATGGGAATTTTCAAAACTGGGAAAAAACATCAGGGAGACCAAAGCAAAAAGAAAAAAAAACTAACAGCTTCTAGCATGGAAGCCCTAACCCTATTGTATGGCAATTAGTCGGACGGCAAAAGGAATAAATAAGCTTACCTCATCAAACTCACTAAAGGCATGTGCGCGACCCAATGCCAACATCAGGTAGAACAGCTGTAAACACATAGCTTTTTACATAGACTTTTGATACAGTGGTTTTTGGGAATCAAGGTAAACACGGACATGGGAAAAATCCTTTGGGAATCATCAAGACCCTGGCCGACATAAGCGAGTACAGTAGTTCCAAGGATGATGCGTTTGCAGAGGAGGCGAAAGTCGCTGGTGCAATGGCGTCTAGAGAAGATCCTTAATTTTGCATACCATTCCCTCTCAGAAAGCCTATTTTTATGCAGGATAACAGATCAAGCATACCCTCTTAAAGCTCGACTAAGAGGATAAGGTAGAGGTGAAAGGCCAGGGTGGAAAAATCTTTTGTATCTCTCTTATAGAACCACACCCCTAATTCAAAATCGTGTTCTTGGCATTGTGTTTTCAACCTACTTTTTGGAGACAACTCCCAAGCAAGTTACCACTCAAATTGTAGCTTATTGTTTTAGCTATAAATTAGGTGGTAACTTGCTTGGGAGTTGTCTCCAAAAAGTAGGCCAAAACACAATGCCAAAAACACGATTTTGAATTAGGGGGGGGGGTGGTTCTATTAGAGAAAATACGATATCTATTCCACTTACCCGAGAAATTTTTTGTGCCTTGTGCAACAAATTTTTAGTACTGCCGTGAAATCTTCGAGATGGTCTAGTAAAGAGAGTGGGAGAATAGAAGATAAGCAAACTACAGAGAAACACCGTTTCTTGGTTCATTTTTTAGATATGATCTGAAAAAAAAAATGGTTTTGTTATAGTAGTAGAAATAAAATGAAAATTACCGTATTTACTCTAATAAGCGGGCACCCTAGCTAATGAATTTGCAGCTCTTCCTGAGTCGTTTGAGATCTATCTCATTGTGTTTCCCAATAAAATTTGAATTATGATATGAGAAAAGGCCGAAAATTAAGCGGGCACCCTCTAATAAGCGGACCCCCTAGCAAAGGGTCGAAAAATAAGCGGGCATGCCCGCTTAATAGAGTAAAAACGGTATATAGAAACAGGTCTTGTAGAAGTGTTGGCGCTACTCGGTTTTTTGGAAAAAAGGGCTAGGGAAGCGACAGCTCAACTCCAAGCCCCCGTAAGGGAGCAACAGGGGCTTGAGAGTTAGAGATGAGATACTCTTAGGCACACAACTAAGCCTTACGCTTAGGATAGACCAGCAAAGGTTGGGCAATACTCAGCGTATACCCTGTTCCAGCTATGTTGAGTGGTTTACGGCAACCTTACGCTGGTCTATCTAAGCCTAAGCAACCTTATAAATTGTATTTCCACTACTCTTAAGCATACAACTAAGCATTAGGGTTGGGGTAAACCAGCCTAGTTTAGCCGTGAACCACTAAACTCAGGTAAAACAGGGTATAAGTTGGGTTTTGGCTGACCTACGCTGGTCTACCCCATACCTAAAGCTTAGTTCTATGCCCATAAGTTAGAAAAAAAAGAAGCTCGGATAAAAAGCCCAGGATTCCAGACTAGGGCCAAAATTACCCCAAGAAACAAAATCAAACTTTTCCTAAAGCCTAAGCGCAAAAAAGTGGCAAAAGTGACGGCTTGCCCTAATTACCACCTCCTGTCGCCAAGACGTCAAAGTAATTACTGGCGCTAGAGCCCTCGAAATAAGGTTAGATACAGAAACAAGGACCCAATTCATACCTGTGCCAACCACCATAGTGGTGTCCAGAAGGGTGTGAAAAGAGACAAGTGTGCAGCCTCTTAATTCCGATTGGGCCATTCTCTTAAATGGATTGGTCCCACTTTTTATTGGGTGGGGGGGATGAGTAAACATGCAAAGCAATTTGGCTGACAGCTCGCTCACCTTTCTCAGCCATCAATGGGCACTCGGCGGGAGGTCTTTTCTCTTTCTCTTTGCTTTTAAAAGCTTTACATTTTGCTAGACCAACCGATTTTTTTGGGGGGTTCGCCTTAGAAAGCTGGTGGTAAGTGGGGGAAAAAAGATAGAGCAAGCAACAATAAAATAAATGGCTGTAGAGAGTTACCACTCCCCCCCCCCCCCTCTAGAATTTTTTAAAGGCGACTTTAGAGGGGTGCCGGGGACTTGGAGTTGAGCTGCGCACATGCATACCTGAAACATAAATCACTCGAGAACAGTGTTTTCCTAAATGAAATTGAAATCAGAATGAAATGAAATTTCATTCTGATTTTCATTTCATTTAACCTAAAATGAAATATTTCACATAGAAAAATTTCAGATGAAAAATTTCATTTTGACTCAAGTGAAATGAAATTTAAAATGAAATTTCATTTTAAATTTCATTTCATTTTAGTTAAAGTGAAATTTCATGTGACATTTCATTTAGAATCTAATATTTATTTCATGAGTTTTTTTTTGCAAATGGCATACGAATCAAGGTTGAGTTGAAAACCCAACAGAAGAAGAGGTTTTCTTTGATTTCTGGCTTAAATGAAATTTCACTTTAAAATGAAATTTCATTTTATTTAAAGTGAAATGAAAAATGAAATGATATTTCATTTCATTTTGAAG
>BBSZ01008019.1:0-11293 GCA_000981365.1 Subanguina moxae
TAAAGCAAGAGAAAAAAGGAAAAGAAAGGAATACCTTGCTAACTAAAATTAACAGGAAATACATTCGGGACAGCTGCAAAGACGACTAAACTGCAGAAATATAATGTAAAACTGCGTTAAATATTTGTTGCAAGGCATTAGACATTTGAAAATATTTTGCGTAAAACAAAGTGACGTTATATCGAAAGTAATTTTATTACTCGGCGATGAACTGAAAGTGACGTAATATCGAGAGTTGACGTTATATCGAGTGACGTTATATCGAGGGTAAACTTTGTTGATTTTTCTCTGCCGGCCAACCAAATAAGGCCGAAGGTGACGTTATATCGAGAGTGACGTTATATCGGGGTGACGTTATATCGAGAGTTGACTGTAGTAGCGAAAGTTGGAGGTTATTATCCTTTGCACTGTGTTATCTGCTAACGTTTAAATGTGTTTGATTATGGTGACACTGTGTATAACATACATCGATAAGATAACACGCAGCCATCCATCCATTCGCAGAAAATCACGTATGTTGCCCCGTTTCATTAGTCTGCTTTCTTCCTCCTTCTCTTAATAGCCACCCACTGCCTTTTTCATTCGTAGGTGTTTGGGTGTAAGGCTGATTATGTCTTCTATAGGCACTTCACTTTAATTTCGGCTTAATTTTAAAACTAAGCTCCATAAGTGAATCACATCTTATGAAGTAGTGGGAAGTCAGCCATGCTTTTTTTCTCAAGGAAAGTGCAAATCTGATATGGATGTTCTCAAGCCAAAGTTGAAAATTAATTTGGAAACATTCATATTAATTTCATTTTCTCCAGGAAGTGGAAGAATTGGAGCTAATGATCTTTTTTCTTTGTCTTTCCTAAATTTCTAAATCTTGGGGAAACCTAGGTTAACTCCATTCTTGCCGGTAAATGTATATACGCGATATTACATTTTGTGCCGAATTATGAATAAAGCAAGGTGGTCTGTTTTAACTGTTTTAAAATTTCAGCATCACAATTTTTAGTCATATCTGAGTGATCGAGAAACTTTTTTAAATTTTTCTTTTAGATTTGGATTGCTGAGGGTATTTTCGCTAAGAAGATACTTCAAACTCGGAAAAATTTTGTAAAAAGGGATTTTTTTGTTTAGAAATACAAAATATTTCGAAAAAAAAAACCACCTTGAACTGTCTCATGCTTCGGCACTATGCACTTTGTGCGTGGATTCTTTATTTTTTAAGACCGATCTGTCAATAAGGCACGATGCCTAATTTTTTTGTGCCAAAAATTTTATCGAAATGAATTTTGTATTTGCTTTTTGACAAAAACAATTTTTTTGGTTTAAATGAGTTCATAGTACAACAGCACAAGGCCAAAACTCCTCATTCTGTAGTAATTTTTAATCGAATCTCTTCTCTATTATTTCAAAATAATTTCCTAAGCTGGTGTTTTACACAAAAATATTTTCTTCAAATTTCCGCCATTGAACACTTCGCCAAAGTGAAGAGAGAGAGCATTGTTGTTATAGAATTGTCATCATTTTTGCGTTCTATGCGTCCCATTTATTTCTTTAGTTTTTCCTTGTAATTGTCGAGCATAGAACACTCTCTACTGACTTTATTGTGTGTTTCAGTTATCGCTTTTTGCCTTTATTGTTAAGCCAGTGTCAGGAGCAGTCGCAGCACCAATTACTTCTAGTATTCCACACAGTAAAATGGAGAACCAGCAGCAACAGCCTAGCCAGACTACCCAGTGCCGTGGTGGCTGCGGCTTCTATGGATCACCGGCTACTGAAGGGTAAAACTCCGCAGTTAATTGTGTGGAGATGATAATCATTTTTCAATTTTTAGGCTCTGCTCCAAGTGTTTTAAAGACAGTATCAAGCGCAAGCAGGACACCTCTTCTGGTCAACGCATCAGCCCTAGCACCAGTAAGTTGTTTTACAAAATTTTGAAAAATAGCAAACATTTTGGGACCATTTCTTTATTACTACCAAAAAATACGGTGTCCTAAGTTCGAGTCTTACCATAGGCCAACATACTTTTTTACGTTTATAATTAGCCGCTAAAATATGTTTCATTATTTTCAGACATGACCTCTAATGTGGATGCTTGCACATCGAGCACTGTAATGACCACCATTACGGCCAACCTTATAGACTCGTCTTCTTCGTTAGAAATACCGTCTGCTCCCATGCAAGTTGTGACTCCCAGCGATGCTTTCCCGGTGGTTGTTTCAGGCATGGGTGGTGTAAATGATGGGCTGACCATTGACAGCCAGCAGGCTCCTCTTTGCAACAGCATAGCTAATATAGCTGATCATGGTATTGAAAAAGGCATTGCCAACTGTGACTCTTCGGCTAGTCTTTCTTCATCTTGGTACATTCCTCTTTTTTGTTCTTGGGACGTTAAATAATACAAAAAAAATTCTTAGTTCAACCAATAGCATAGATGACGCTGGCACTTCGCCTAATGCGGCCGGCGGAATTAAGAAGGCGAATCGCTGTCACATGTGCAAAAAGAGAGTTGGTTTGACAGGTAAATGGCTTGAAATATAAAAAATGAAGGAAAAATAGTTACTTCATTCTCTCTAATAGAGCCAACCCCCCTAATTCAAAATCGTGTTTTTGTCATTGTGTTTTTGACCCACTTTTTCCAGACAGATCTTAGGCAAGTTACCACTTAAGTTTTAGCTTATTGTCTTAGCTACAATTTGGGTGGTAAGTTATCTGAGAGTCGTCTGGAAAAAGTAGGTCAAAAAACAATGCCAAAAACACGATTTTGAATTAGGGGGTGCGGCTCTATTGGAGAGAATACGGTAGTTGTAAGGAAATAGTTACTTATTAGAACCTTGAAGCTACAGTCAAATACAGTTAATAATGTCAAAATATCTAGCGGTAGTGAACTGCAAAAGCAGCTAATTGTAGAAATAATTGACTGTAGAAATAGTTAATTGTTTAACACATTATAAAATGGCTGATCATATTTAACTCTAATAAAATAGAAACTAGGGCTTATTATAGTCGACTTCCTCCGTATTGTACCCCATCATAGCATATACCACGTCATAGTATACGCCTAAACCGGTCCCGATGCCGTATAATATGGAGGGAATCGACCGTATAAGTAAGATTTAGACACGGTAAAGTATTGATTTTGATTAATTTGTTACATGCAACACATTTAGCTTCATTCGCCGATAATTTAGTGAAGAGCTCAATCTTGCAGCAGCCATTCTAAATAACGTGTTACACAGTGACCGACAATAACAACAAACAGTCAAAAAATGTCAAAAACATCAACTAATCAAAAATTCAAAATATTTAAAATTTGAAAATTATTCTTCGAGGTTTTACCTATTTTGGAGGTCGGAGTCGAGGTATTTAAAGCATCTCGGGGCGGGACCCGATCGGGGTTTTACCCCCCAAAATCGGCTCGGGGCGGGTCGGGGTTCTGACGGGGCTCTGACCCGTTTCTGTCTCTAGTAGTTAGACATAAATAACTTATTCTTTACACACTTGCAACTTGCAGGATTTGTGTGCCGTTGCGGAGGCTTGTACTGTGGAGAGCATCGCTACGACCAAGCCCATTCCTGTAGTTTCGACTATAAGACCATGGAGAGAGAGGAGATTCGCAAGAACAACCCGGTGGTGGTGTCAGACAAGATCCAGCGAATCTAAAGCAACAACAGGACCAAAATCTGACCTACTACTTCCCTCTATTCTCAAGAATCCTTCTTTTTGTTTTTGGAATATGTGTTTGTGTGTGTGAGTGTAATTTCTTTTTTTGGCTAGGGCGAGGGCTAGAGTTCTCTACTGCTTTTCTTATTGTTCAATCACCACTGTAAAGTCGTCCAAAAGTTTTTTTTTTTTCAAAATTTTTAAAAGTAGCTTGGTCTCCTTGTAGTTATGTTAAAAAAGCAGCCTGGCAGTATGTCGAAAATTGCGGCCTGCAAGCAGAGAGACCAAGCTAATAGTTAAATTTTTGGAAATCTACAACATTTTTGGACAACCTGATTTTTGGCCCCCTGCTCTTCCTACATACGTATAAAAATTTTTATTTTTCTATTCTCCAAAATATATCGTTGAAGTGATTATGATGTTCTTGGCTGCTTGCTGGAGAGTGGGGGATAATTGCTAGACTACTTTTTGAATTGATTTGTAAACACAAAAAATTTCTATCTGCATTGCTTTTGTTGTTTTAGTCAATTTTCTTCCCCTTTTCTTTGCAGTTTGCTGGCCCAATATGTATAAAGAAGTTTTTTTGAAGATTGTTTTACAGTTGAACACACACAAGTGATGACTAGCAATAAAAGAAATTAGTTTCAGAAACGGTTTTGCAAAACTTAAGATCTTGTGGAACACTTTACCACACACAGCTTACCCACTTCCGAGATTTTTGATGAAAAACGGGTGTTCAAACGTCGTTCGTCTTTCTCGTCCTAAGAAACCTCAATACTTTCATTTAAATAAGCTGTTTTAATTATTTTTAGAAATTTAGACCAAAAAATGATCGAACAAGCTTATTAGTTTGTATATGCGTGATTAAATTAGCAATACTTTTTCTAATTTTCGAAAAGCAAAGTCGGATTTAATAAAGTGGCAAATAAGATGCGACGCTTTGCAATCATATCACATTTGAAAATGGTCACAAGAAACATATGGTAAAATGTATCCCCACATCTGGTAACATATGTCCCCCAATGCAAAGTCACTCTCCCGACTGCAATCCGATGGAGAACCTCTGGGGAAACATGGGACATCAAGTTTGCGATAATGCGCACCAATTTCAAACGGTCCGACAACTCAAAGACGCGATCCGACAGGCATGGAATGACCTTCCACTTGAGCTCATCCAAGAATTGATCGACAGCATGTCGAGAAGAGTCGCAGAAGTTCTCAAACAGCGCGGAGAAATGACAAAATATTAAAATTACGTGATTATCTTTTCGTTAAAATTTGTCATCATTTGAATAAAAATAGTTGGATGCGTTCATAGTTTTGGGTAAGGACGGTCGCGGTTGCGGCTAGCCGCACCGATTTTTGAGAAATAGCCGCAGCCGCAATTTGTGAATAGCCACACTTAAGAAATTTAGAAATAAAGCTTTGATTTTTACAATTTGTAATAATACTGGCGTAAATATGGAGATGGCCAGTTACTTCAAGATGGTATGCGCCCAGCCTGACGATGATCCATTGGAATTTTGGAAGGTAACAATTTTGGGGAAAAAGTAACAATAATTTAGATGTAAGTTATTTGTTTAGGTGAACCAAAAGACATTTCCACTATTTTCACGTTTGGCTCGTCGTTACCTGTCGGCACCGGCTACAAGTGTCGCAAGAGAGCAAATTTTCTCATTGGCACGGGATGTGTACGATTACAAAAGATCGAATTTATCTCCAGATAACGCTGAAATGTTGATGTTTCTTCACGAATCTCTGCCCGTCATTGTTTTTTCGTATTGACGTTATTTGAGGTTGTTGTGTTAGAATAAAATGGTTATGGAATAGTCTAACGAGTAAACGGCGCATCATGAACGTGCAATTAAGAGATATGTTGCTTTAAGTTGTTTAGCGAATTAGCCGCATAGCCGCGTGGCTAGCCGCACCACTATGCCAAAAATAGCCGCAGCCGCATAGCCGCAACTAGGTAAAAAACCGTCCCTAGTTTTGGGACACTAAAACACATGGGTAAATTGAACAATTGATCGCCTTTTTAAAAAACTTTCGAAATCTCTGTTTAAACGAATCAAGTATGCTTATTTTGGGCTACTATAACTATTTGAAATCAATTACCCCGAAGTTTGTTTATATTATTGTTCAAAAACCCGAAAAAGGGGGTGCGTCCATAGTTTTGAGGCAGAGTGTACATCGGATCATGGTACACTCCACTCCCTCCTTCGTATCCGGACGGCATTTTCATTGTCCTATCGTACAATTTTTCATTCTCATATTCATTTTGGAAACATTGATTGTAGCAATTACTTTTTCGTCAGATGTTGAAAGTGTCAGTGATGCCATCTTCGAGTGTTACATTTGCCAATCTTTGTAAGGCCAATGTAGCTTTTGTAAATACCTTTGAAATGTGTGCCATTTTCGCGTAATGTTTCTTTTGGCATTTTGTCATGGATTTATGAAAATTTTCTTTGTGTGTGTGTTTACGTACTAAACGTAGTGTTTTGGGATCGTTACGCACTTAATATTTTATAGATGAACTTTCAGAAAGCGAAATTTAAGAGAAAACATGGAGGAACTTATTCTAGAGGCGCCAACTCAGGGGATTATAGCGTGCTGCGAATGTGGGGTAGGTAACTTTTGCTCCTTTTCCTTGTGACTATAATTTCAGTGCACGATACGCCTTACTGTGTTTAGGCCCCTATTCAACCGAATCCAGCAAATATGTGCGTTGGATGTCTTCGCTCTAAAGTCGACATAACCGAGGGAATTCCAAAGCAAAGTTGGTTGTCTTCAATGTCGTGATATAAGTTTTTCAATTCATTTGTTTCAGGTCAGCTTTATTCGTGTCGGAATTGCGAACGTTACTTTCTTCCACCCAACACCTGGACCCATGCAAAATTGGAATCCAAAGAGCTGCTTTCTCTTTGTCTGAAGCGCTTGAAGCCAGCAATGACCAAGGTTGGAAATAAGTTTTTCTCTTTGGACCGTTACATACCCTTAAATACATCTTGTTTTCAGGTGCGGCTGGTCGATGGAGTTTTTGTATGGACCGAGCCACATTCCAAGCGTGTAAAAGTCAAGTTGACCATCCAGCAGGAAGTCTTTGTCGGAGCTATTCTTCAGCAATCATTTGTAGTAGAGTTTACTATTTATAACCAGGTAATTTTTCTTTTCTCTCCTGCACATATGCAATCTTAGCAATGTTTACGTGAAGATGTGCGATGATTGCCGTCGAGCCGAAGCAAAGGATTACTGGCGTGCCTGTGTTCAGATTCGACAGAAGTGTGACTTCAAGAAAACCTTATTCTACATGGAGCAATTGATGCTAAAGCACAATGCGCATGCACAAACAACCAATATAAAACCTGGGCCGACGGGCATCGATTTTTTCTTTGCAAAACAGCAGGATGCTCGCAAGCTCGTCGAATTTGTCTCAACAGTCTTACCGATCAAACATCAATACTCGCAGGTTTGTCTCTTTCATTAAGTACAAAGTATTTATTAAGTCCTCCTAACTTTTTGTGGTCATTCATTTCAGCAGCTCATCACGCACGACACCAAAAGCCAGATCTACGACTACAAGCACACTTTCTGTGTCGACTTGGTTCCAATTACAAAGGACAGCCTGATTTGCTTACCAAAGAAAACGGCTCAGCACTTGGGAAATATGAGCCAGTTCGTCCTTTGTCTTCGAGTAACAAATGTCGTTACTCTGATAAATCCGTCTAACTTGCAACTTTGTGAAGTCACTTCGTAAGTATCTGTTTCTTAAAATGGCATCTGTGTATTTTTAAAATTGGGATAGTTCAGCGTAGCTTATTGGAAGGATCCATTCGAAATTTTGTGCCAGCCAAAGCAACTGGTTGAATTTTACGTGTTAGAAGTGGAGGAGCTCCGACAAAATAAGATGCAACCCGGTCATGGATATATCTCAAATCGTCATCTCCTTGTGGATGTTTGGGTTGTCCGAGGAAATCAAGTAGGTCAATCGGATTCTCAGACTTTTTGCTGTCGCACTCATTTGGGGCACTTGCTGAGTCCTGGAGATACTGTTTTGGGTTAGTTATTTTTTTTACAGATAAACATAAATTTATCTGTTTCGTTTTAAATTAAGGCTATGATGTTGTTAACAGCAACCTGAACAACGCCAATTTCGATGCGGTCAAAGAGGAGTCAGTACCTGATGTGATATTGGTGCGAAAGTCGTATGACAGGGCTCAACGTAAGTGTTAATTTTCTCTTCTCCCTTTTCATTTTTACGTCATTGCATTTCTGCTTCAGGAATCCGTCATAGACAATGGAAACTGAAGCGACTTTACCACCAGGAGGACACCTCCAGTGTGCACAATGAGTTTATTGTGTGTTGCACATGAATGACTTTTTATTATTTTCTAATCCCAGTTTTCTTCTACAGGGCTTTATGGAAGACATTGAGGAAGATCCCTTGATGCGTGATAAGATCAACATCTATCGAAAAACGGACAAGGACAGAAGTCGAGCAAGGAAAACTAACTCTGCCAACACTATCACAACAGATGCAGGTGATCAAGTGCCGGATGGGCCGACGCTTGCTGAAATGTTAGATGACTTGGACCTCAACGATGTGGAAATGAAAGATGACATGCAAACTTAACAAAATTTATTGTGATGCTTGTTTGAGTGAAGATTTATATATTTGATTTCTGGTCCTTAAATCATTGTTGTGTTGACCTGAATAAAGAGGTTTATTTCGTTATCTCTGGTAAGCGTTGATTATTTGGCTGTCGTGTCAGACAGGTTTTTTATTGTTTTTTGTCGGGCTCCTAAAACATTATTTTTGTTAATCAGCTGAACTAAATGGGTCCATTTGTGACGCGGATTTTAAGATAGGATGTCGATGTAAAGGGTCACATGAGTCTTCTTAAAGCGGAGGAAGAGGTCTTAGAGTTAGCGTTACAGGTCCGTCTGCTTCTTTCCTTTGGAACTTTAAAAGTAATGACTATTTTAGTCAATTTTCCATAACAATGACGATCTTTTATGTGAATTGGTGTTGGAGAACCCTTCACTTATAAATTTTACTGATTCCACTGGCTGGACTGTTCTTCACCACGCAGCTGTAAAAGGACATACTCCCTGTGTGCTTGTCCTGCTTGAAGCAGGAGGTACGCGCATTGGATATTTACACTCTCTTTATCTCTTTCTAATTTTAAGTTTTTAGCTGATATTGATGCCGTGTCCTCAGCAAATGATGGACTTAAGTCGGCTCTAATGCTGGCCAGTGAGCATGGCAGGGACGAAACAGCTGAAGTTTTGATCAAACATGGAGCGGATCTATTTGCTTGTGATCTAAGTGGATATTCAGCACTCCAATTAGCTCAACTTAAAGGGCATAATGCGACTGCGGACCTCCTGATCAATTCATTGGGTGGGTACAAGAAGAAATCTTGCTTGAATTTATCCTTTCATCTTTTTAGAAAGCATGCACAGTCAAGCAATCCAGCTAAGGGCTAAGCTGTGTGCGGCCTGCATCGACAATGATTTTGGCGTGTTTCAAGAGGTAATGAATGAGGCGCCTGAAAGTATTCACAAACAAATTCTAAATGGTGAAACGGGAGATGAGAAGTCGGCTCTTTATTTGTAAACTTTTGTTGCTTCAGTTTCCCATTATTGACTGGATTGATTGCAGAGCCTGTGAAAATGGTCGTGTGAAGATTATTAGTGCATTACTTAATTTTTCTTCCAAACATTCTATTCTCTATACTCCTACAGGAGATACCATTTTACATGCTGCCGTTGCTTCTCAAGACCCCGCAACTGTGGAGATTGTGATTGAGGTGGATGGATTTTTTCAAACTAATTTATATTTGAGTTGTCTAAATTGACAAAACAAAACATATCTGAAGCGTCGATGTAAATATTTCTTCGTAAAAAAATTTCGTCGAAAATTATTACGTCGGCAATTGTTCTGCCGACAATTGGCCGTTTTTTCGTCGATACGCACCAGGGACGGAGCCGATTTCTGATTTCTGGTTCTGATTTTTTTTTTTAAATCGGCTGCATGGCATTTTTCGCAGAATATCAGCTTTTGTTCAAACAACCTTTTTGAGTGAGAATGCTTCAAGTGCAGCTCTGGCACTGCCCCCTCCTGCACTGCTGCTAATTATGGATGTGCTACCTGGATCTACTGGCTCCAACACCTTCAACACCACCTCAGTGAAAATCTCGTTCTGCAAGATAATTAATTAAAAATGATTAAAAAACATGGCACTCAAAACCTTTTAAAAAAGAGCTATAGCGATGAAGGAACAGTCTTGGCCAGTTGTTGACATGATCATGGTGGAGTTGGTCAACAATAGGGATGAAATGATGGTTTATTACAAGTGTGCTGTTGAAGACAAGTTTGCAAAATTTTCAAGAGAACCACGTCAGCCAAACAAACTTTATCCACACAAAATAAAATTTTCAAACAATTAAAATATGTGAAATTCTGAGTTAGGCCTATTCATTTCATCGAGTTCATCAAACTGAAGAGATTCATCGCTCATATAGCCGTTTTCGTTGTCCTACTCAGCGTCTACTTCTTCGCTCACAGCCACTTGTCGAACCAAAAAGCGCGACTATTTGCACAAAACAGGGGGGGGGGGAGTTATTAGAGCAGGGGGAGTTAATGGAGCAGGGGGAGCTATTAGAGGAAATACGGTAATATTTTGTGGTGCATAGATGTTTCGCAAATTTTTGCATTTTTAAATTTTATAAATTTTATAAATTTCAAAATTAAGTAAAAAAAAACACACCAAGTGGCCATCAACATGGCTTGTTCAGGGTAAAAGCATCTTAAGCATTCACCATGGGAAATTTTACCAATTATGAAATTTTACGATGTTTTGGTTACTGGAGCTCGGCAAAAAATCTTTTAGATGCATTTATGGTCGAGAGTCTTGCTCGGATTCCTCTCGTAGGTAAATCTGTGCGCACATCTCTAACCCTTCAAGCCTCCTACGCCCCCGGAGGGGTTGAGATGCGCACACACACATACCTGAGACATAAATCACTAAAAAGTGACTTTGGATGCATAAAACATGTATGCATACCAGAGCTTCTTTATGCGGTAGGCCGCAGTTAACAAAACTATGTTCAATTTTATACTTCTTACTACTATTGGTGTGAAATATGGCGTGAACTACTAAACCTAAAAGAAGCAAGGTGTACGCTGGTTAACTTCCAACCTTTGCTGGCCTACCCGAAGCCTAAAGGCTTATTTGTAGGGTTGTCGGATATCCGAAAATATCGGATTCGGATATCCGATCCGTATCCGAAAAATTTCGGATATCCGATCTTATTTGAAAATATTGGATAAATTTTTAAAATTTTCTTTTTAACTTGCGGTTTCTATATTCGGCTTTTTTTGTTAGACTTTTTGAAATGAGTCATCTCAAAGTTGTCTGTATAGTAGGGTTGGCCTCCCGCGTCCCTCCCCCCCGCACATCCCTCCCTCCCGTGGCCAAAAAGTGCCCAAAATCCCTCCCGCCTTAAATTTTGCCTAAAATCCCTCCCGTCCTCCCTCCCGCCTTAAATTTTTTGCTAATATCCCTCCCGATAGCGATTTTACGGGAGGGAGGCCAACCCTACTGTATAGCCGTTTCATAATTTCTAAAATTTTCTTATA
>BBSZ01008024.1:0-12966 GCA_000981365.1 Subanguina moxae
TTATTGTACAGACTCTTAGCTACATTTTGACTATAAATGTGTCGCTTTGTGTTTTCACATAGAAGCCCTTCCAACGCATTTTTCAAAATAACCAAAATAAATAGCCAAAATAGCCAAAGTGTGCCAAAAAACTGCTTGATGCAAGTTTTTTGTCCGCTACTGTATTGTTTTCATTTTTAAACAATTTCTTATCGGGATCAAAAGGCTTTTAAAAAAAGCTTAAAATGGCTTTTTTTGTCATTCACATTTTCTAAACTATCTACTGGGTTGTCCAACAAGTCTGTAACATTTTTTTTGTAGCCAAGACGGAGGCCAGCACAGGCCTGCTGTCTATCCATAGCCCCTTTTTCGTCCCTGCAAAATGCTGTTTAACTGTGGCTATTGCAAATTACAGCTCCAGTATCTTCACATTTAGAAAGATGGGTACTTATGCACCTTGGAGCTGCATTCCAGATCATGTCTATTTTGCCCTGGCAAACTTGTATTTTGATTACACTTAGGCATTATTATTAGTTTTAACCCCTCTATACCAATTCCTATACGCTGAAAACCGTTTTAAAGTTTTAGGACATTTTCAAGTCCCCGTCAACATCTCAAGCCTCCGTCACCCCCGTAAAGGGTGCTTGAGAGTTAGAGATACGCGCACAGACTTTGAGATGAATCCGAGCAAGATTCTGTAGAAATAAATGCATTTCAGACCTTTTTTGCCATAGACCAGTGAGAAAAACATGGTAAAAGGGCAAAAAAGGGCGAAAAATTTGGACAAATGGGTTGCAGAAGAAACTGCCTTAACCGCAAATGACCGGTCCAAAACGACTCGCTTTACTCTTTTTAGGGTACAGTAAACTCTGGATAACAAACCCCTGATACAACGGCTCTCCCAATACAACGGCCCCTTTGGCTTTGTTTGGTTGGCCCACTAATAAAAAACTTCAACCCAGACTGTCGATATAACGCCCTCCTAAGCCTGGTACCGAGGGGGGCCGTTGTATCGAAACTTGACTGTATTAAAATAGGCTAGGGGAGATAGTACACGTATTTTGTGGCAGTTAATACAGTATAATACAGTAGAGTCGCAGTAAACAATGTGTTGTATGAATAACTTTGTCTAACTTTTCTCCCATTTTTCTGAATGTAAAAATATTGGTGCAGCAATTTGAAATAGCCAAATTTAAACAGCATTTTGCAAAGACGAACAAGGGCTATGCATTGACACACAAACCTTTAGTGGAACATTTTTCAGTTCGGGACAAATTTTGGCTCCAAAAAATGGTACAAACACATGCTCACAAGTACTTCAGCACTCGGTTTACCGATCTATTTTTCCAGACATTATTTATCCATAACAAAATATCATGCCGTCGCTTTTCGGGTCTTTTTAGGGCTATTTCAAATAAATCAAGCAAACTGCTGGAGGTGAGCATTACAGGAGGGGTACTTCAATATTTTACTACCAAACTTTTTTCTATGCTGCACTCAGGTATTTGCTTGATGTCCTTGGTTGCAAAGCGACCATATACCCCTTTAAGAGCATCCTACACCAACAGCTTGTCAATAGCAGCCACGCGATGAAATCATGACACGGCGAGCTCATTCCCGTGTGTTGTAACCGAAAAAGTGGGTAGCCAGACCACTGAGCCATGCATGCTACTCTAACGCATATAACACCGCTGTTATATGAGGTGTAATACGAGACGGCATATAACACCGTGTCCGTCTACATAGTGTTTAGCTATGGAAAAATATCGCCTAGGAAAATGGGTAATCAGTGAACCACAGCAGACATTGTGGAGAGTAATTTGTGATGCACAGTCAATCCTCATCAATCCGGCACCCCAAGCCAGGTGCCGAGAAGAGGTTTTGTCGAAAAATGGACCTCGATAACTCGGCACTTAGTGCCTGGACCCTTGGAGTTGCGGCTTATCGAAAGTTGGCTGTACCTACTTCAAGTCACCTTCTCAAAAAGTTTTCTCTAAAAGTTTGTACTGTTGTCTTAATTTTTACTCAAACAATGGCTAAAATTGCGGTTCCTCCCACCGATGCGAAACTGTGGTAAGAAAGCCAAGTGTGCAAAATATGTCTCTAGCAAATCAATTTATGAAGAGAGAATGTATTCAATTGTGCTTCAGTTCATCCAAGCAAAACACTTACTAACACATCTATTCAGCACCTCCACTGCCAAAACCAACCATACGGTTTGGCTCACAGCTTAGTGGCCTCTACCATAGTGGGTTGTGGAGGAAGAGGAGGAGCAACAGCAGCTACAGTGGTTGCAGCCGAAGAAGTACTCCTTGAGCGATCACTCTCCCCCACACTAGCCGCCGACATTTGGTTCCTTAGATTGTGTTTGTAGTGATGACTGTCTCTCCTGCTACTCCTGTTCCCTCTGCTGTCTGTTGTGCAAGGGTTGGCAGTGTCTGCAGCACTTTCTTGAGCGATTGTAGCATTGGTGGAAGAGCAGGAGGTAGCTGGCTGTACATCATCTGGTTCATCTATCCTCGCCGAATACCACTGTCTATTGTCTTCCAGTTGGTCAAGGATGGGCTGGGCATCCGGATACACCAGTTCAGCCCACGTCTCGAACAGTGGATGCACTATGTAGTCGATGAATCCTACCTGAAATTCCTACTTTGTCCAGAATTGCTGCTTTTGTCGCTAAAAAATGGTCTACCTGTGACTTCTCAATGGTCACATTGCCCCTGTCACACATCGGACTGACTTCCAAGCCTTGCTCTTTCTCTTTGTCTCCTTGTCGCCAATATTCCTCCAATATGCGTTCATTCCAACTTCTATATAGATCGATGGGTTTGGTGGGGTTGGACAAGTCTGCAAGATGGATCATTGATTGGAGCACCTGGAATGTAGGAGTTGAAAATTATATGACACCTGTTATTTGTCTTTTACCTGTATCCTGTCATTGTATTTGTCAAGAGAACGAGGATCTAGCACCGAAGATCCTGAAATCTTCTTTGCCTCCACCATAGTCTTCAGGTCGGCAAGTAAAGTCATATGTTTTGACATGTCTGTGGCTAGCACCTAAACAATACGTATTTGCAATTACAAGAGTGGTCACAAAGCAATTGATAAAAAAAAACAATTTGTGAAAACCGGGTCCAGACAGTATACCGGGTCCAGGGGTTTACGGGGTTTATGGGATCTACCGGATTTATGGGGTCTACCGGGTCCCCAGCGAGAATTTCAGCAACGCGTAAGCGTTGCCCTAGGCTCAGAGCAAACGCGAAGCACAACTTACCGTATTTTCTCTAATAACCGGTGGTCCAAAAGTTCGTGGACAAACTTAAAAAAAATGTGTTTGTGGCATTGTGTTTTTAGCCTATGTTCTGCTAGTATCTTCTAGGCATGTTATATACCAAAATGTAGCTTATAATCTAGGCTACATTTGGTATATAACATGCCCAGAAAACACCAGCAAAACATAGGTCAAAAACACAATGCCACAAACACATTTTTTTGAAGTTTGTCCACGAACTTTTGGACCACCGGTTGGAACCGCATTCCTCTTTTTCAAAATAGTGTTTTTGGCATCGTGTTTTCAACCTACTTTTTGGAGACAACTCCCAAGCAAGTTACCACTCAAATTGTAGCTTATTGTTTCAGCTATAAATTGGGTGGTAACTTGCCGAAGACTTGTTGGAAAAAAGTAGGCCAAATACACAATGCCAAAAAACACGATTTTGAATTAGGGGAGGGTGTGGTTCTATTACAGAGAATACGGTAGGCATGCATTTGAACTTTAGACTTAGGGTAGGCCAACGCAAGTGACTCATAAACCACTAAACTTATGTGAAATAGAATATATTTAGAGAGAATACGGTATCAAAAAAAGAAATTAGGGCTAATAAACTCACCATTTCTATCACGATTTTCCTGAAGGTTTGTCTCTGTTTTTTGTTGAGCCCTACCAAAAAGTCACAATTGCAGTCTTGTAGCAATTTGAAAGCCACAGCTAGATGGTGTTGTTCCAGCACCGACTCATCATTGTACATAATGGCCAGTTCAGAGTCTATAGAAAAGCATAGAATTGCGTAAAACCCAATTCATAGTGAACCACTTACTGGAATTGATAAGGTACTGGTTGGTGTAGCCGGGGTGGTCTACATCGTGGATGCAGGCTGCAACAATTGCTGCCAACACTTCCAACTCGGAGAAGACTCCCTAAAATTTAGAATGGTGGATGTTGGTCGAATTAGGTTGGCAACCTCCAAAGCAGGTGAAGAGATGAGCACATGTATGGACTGAGCCACATCAGCACCATGGATTTGATTGTGATAGGGGTTGTCCTTGCTGTAGTGGTGCTCCAAATGGAGAAGGTAGGTGACTAGCACCCCAGCAGGTATCTCAAACTGCTTTATGAGTCCTCTTTCCCTGAGCAGAGTGTAGGTGACAACAGTCAGGGCATGATTCTTGGACAACTCGTGCAGTTTGAAGATGTTCACGCCCCAGTCGTTTATCTGAAAGAACAGCAAACCTTTGCTCCAAACCAAAAGTCTCAAACACGCTGTGTTATGGAAAGCGCACAGGACCATCCGCATAAACCCAAATTTGCCCTCTCTAGTTTGCACTCCCAATTTTGATTAAAAACACAGACGATCCTCTTATTTGTAAGCATTTCATAGTTATTTTTTTCTAGTACAGTCAAGCCTCGATATAGCGAACATTTTGGCCGGTCCCCAGAGGTTCGTGATATCGAGGTTTGACTGTACCCCGTACTTACTCTAATCTGACTAACTATCTAACTATAATTAACTCTAATAAGCGGGCACCCCTAAATTCAAAAAATGTATTTGTGGCATTGTGTTTTTGACCTATATTATGCTGGTGCCTTCTGGGCATATTAAGTACCAATATGTAGCTTATAATCTAGGCTACATTTGGTATATGACATGCTTAGGAGCCACCAACAAAATATAGGCCAAAAACACAATGCCACAAAATGGAATTATATCCCATTTTTGAAAACACTGTATACCGTAAAATCTCTAATAATGCCCTCTCCCCTAATTCAAAATCGTGTTTTTGGCATTATGTATTTAACTCACTTTTACCAGACGACTCTCAGGCAGCTTACCACCCAAATTGTAGCTAAGACAATAAGCTACAATTTAAGTAGTAAGTTACCTAAGAGACACCTGAAAAAAGTGGGTCAAAAACACAATGCCAAAAACACGATTTTGAATTAGGGGGGAGGGCATTATTAGAGGTTTTACGGTACATGCCCACCCCACGCTAGTCTAAATTTGCTTGTAGCTGTTTTTTCACGACATTTAGCATTTCTTTTATCCCTTTTATAAATTTTCAGAATTTTTTGTATCCTTTGTGTTCAAAAAAAAAATGGGCAAAGCCATTAGAAGAATTAGGGCTTTTGGCTGTCTCCTCTGCACCATTATTCAAACACATAACAACAAAAAGACGAAAAAAAAAGCAATTATATTAGAGGAATGGGTACCACCTGTTGCTAGCTTCCCTTGGTTTTTTGCATGCCCCATAAATCTTCGGTTTGACGTCATCTCCAGCTTCTCCTCTCCCTTATCCCCTTCAATCGGAAGACAAAAAAGTTTAATGCCAATTAAACTTCTTTAAGCGGGCAAATTCCTTAGTGCACCCTATTTCTGCTAGAGAAAAGAAGAAGGAATAGATTGAGTGAGGAAGCAAGAGAAATGACTGGTGGAAGAAAAGTTCCCGACAAATTTTTAAGCCAACTTTTTCAAATAAAATTTTTCGCGCTACTCAGTTATACCACCACCTCCCCCCAATCTATTTTTCCAAAAGTGTCTAGTAACTATTTTTAAGTATAATTTATGCTAAATAACAAACAAAAAGACTTAAATGGGTTGAGGGCTGTATTGGCAGGGGAAAAGAAAAAAATAGGACCACTTTCTAAAAGCGCTGCTCGACCATATTTTATTGGGAAGAAGGGCTGTATAAGGGAGAGGGAGGGACAAGCAAGGGGCCACTCTGTAGGAAAAGAGAAGATATTGAACAGTTTCCCTTAGAGGGATCTACCGCATAAAAAAGCTCTGGTATATGCATGCTATTCTCGAGTGGTGTTTGTGTGCGCATCTCAACTCCAAGCCCCCGAGCCCTCGTAAGGGGGCCAAGGGACTTGAGAGTCAGAGATGCGCGCACAGACTTACCTGCGAGATAAATTCGAGCAAATTTTGATCAGAGAATGCATCTGGAGGCAGTTTTTGGCAGTTTGTCGGAAAAAAAGCTGTTTGTTTTGATGGAAGGCGTATGTCTTTTTTGTAATTTAAACTTATACAGTCAAACCTGGATAAGCCGACACCCCTAAATTCAAAAAAATGTGTTTGTGGCATTATGTTTTTGACCTATGTTTTGCAGGTGTCTTCTGGGCATGTTGTATACCAAAACGTAGCCTAGAATCTAAGCTAAATTTTGGTATATAACATGCCCAGAAGACACCAGCAAAACATAGGTCAAAAACACAATGCCACAAACACATTTTTTTGAATTTAGGGGTGCTCGCTTATCAAGGTTTGACTGTACGGTAAGAGGAAAACCCACCCTTTGCATGTAAACTTCGATCTCTTTCTGGCAACTAACTCCATATTCTGGTGGATGTCCTCCGGCGCCCATTTGATTTCCAATTGCTGCTCCTCGAAGACGTCTCACTCTACAACAACAACAACCAATTAATTGCTTCCAGCTTTTTTGACGAAAGCGAAGAGAACAAATTTACTCAAGCAAAAATTTTTAGTATTTTGTCGACTAGCGTCAAGGATGGTATTTTCTGGCCCAGAATTTTACTCTACTGGATTATAGATCCCTTACCCCCTCCAAAAGTGTAATTGCCGCTAAATTTGTGTCTTATCCGCCCCTAAGCTATTTTAATAGCCTAAAAACGGTAAAGGGAGTCGTTTTGGCCCTGTCATTTGCGGTTAAGGCAGTTTTTTTTTCGCCCTTTTGCCTTTTTACCATCTTTTCTCACTAGAATATGACAGAAAAGGCCCTTACTTCATTTATTTCTCAAGAATCTTCGCCCCTTACGTGTGGGTAATATTTTTTGAGTAAACTTGGTCACAGCATAGAATCTTCCCCATCGCTCCCTTCGCCCTCTTACGAGAGGGAAGTGGGCTTAGGGTTGAGACGCGCACACACCCATACCTGAGACACAAAGCATATCGTTTGGGGGGAGGGTTGGGATGACGCGGGTGCATAAATAAGGAAAGTTTTGCAAGGAGAATGACAAAATATGGCATTTAGTCGCTACAGACGGCTTGACCCCATGGATTATTAAAAGATCTCAAAGTCGTGCCTACCCACTGATCCTGGACATGGCTGCAGTCTTGGCCTTGTTGAACAGTGACAACTGGACAAGTGGTGGGGAGGAGGAGGTTGAAATGCCACTGGCAGGATGACTACTGCCTCCTGGTCCTCCCATCATCATGTGCATTGCACGTTTCTACAATAAAATATGTCTTCCTTGAGCTTTATCAAACAATCTCTTAATTACACTACTGCAGGTGTTTGGCTTAATTAGAAAAGAGGCATATAGCTTGACTCAACCAGTCAGTCTCCCTCTTCACTACAACAATTACTCTGGCCAAGGTAGAAGAGGAAAGAACACTGACCACTTCCGGCCTATTATTTCCTTTTCTTCTTTTGCAACTTTGCAGTAATTTCCCACATTATTTATTGCTTCCAACAAAATTTCTGGTTGCATCTTTGAAAGAGCAAGATTTTTTAGTGGAAAACATGTTTTCTTATGGCTCCAATTGAAATCCCCCGTCAAATTAGTCGGCTGTACACAATACACCTAAAATGTGTTACGAGGAACATTTGTTACACCACAACAATTTCCCCTATAACCTCTATTAATGCTTCCCCCTCTCTCGTCACCACGGTCAGTGGTCAACGATTTTTGACGGCTCAACCACCCAACAATTTGGTGCTGACACGATACTCAAAAATGTAGCTGAGATTCAGGGCTATATTTTTGAGTATGATGTCAGTACCCAATTGTTGGGTGGTTGAGTCGTAAAAAATCGTTGACCACCGACCGTCGTGACGAGAGACGGGGAAGGATTAATAGAGGTTATACAGTGTGCATACAGTCGACGCTCGATTTAACGGACGGCTGAGTTCGGTTTCTTGGAGTCCGTTAAATCGAGCGTCGACTGTATACTCATTTATGGTACCCTTTTCTTTTTGATTTTCTTCATTCTGAGGCACTCCAGTAGGCAAAAAGGCCTCAGGAATCCGAATCTGAAAACAGAATTTCAAAAAGAGGTTTGCTTGCTGAGACATAATCATAGTCAGCCGCAAACTTAGTTTTTATCCTTTTTTCTCCTAGTTTTGATCATATCTCAGCAACCAAGCCTCTTTTTAAAATTATGTTTTCAGATTTGGATTCTTGAGGTTTCTTTGCCTACCAGGGTGCCTTAGTATGAAGAAAATCCTATCGAAAATGAGTACTCTAGATGAGTATATGCAAATTGTACCTCGTAACAAATTTTCACGTAAATTATGGTGTACGGACGATTAATCATTTATCCCTTCAAATTTTTCAAGCTTGATTATCTCGGCTGTTTTACAACAAGTTTTTCTAATTTTTTTTCCAGTGTTTAGCCCTGGATCTGCTCTTTCTAATGCAGTATTAGTCGACTCAATGTTGTTAGAAAAAGTAGGAGAAAAAGTTATTTGAATGTAGCAAAAGGTTATTCCCGTAAAATACCTTTTTCATTATCTTTTTTCAGCAACATTGAGTCAACTAATACTGCATTAGAAAGAGCAGATCCAGGGCTACACGCTGGAAAAAAAAATTAGAAAAACTTGTTGTAAAACAGTCGAAATAATCAACTTTAAACAATTTGAAGGGATAAATGAGTAATTTGACGGGGTAAATGACTAATTTGACGGTGCAAACTACCTACATCCTTTTCTTTATTGGTTTTTTTTGCACAGAACTGGGATGTGAGAAAGAAAAATGAATTAAAACCCGCTACAAGGCTCTATTCAAGAAGCCGGTCCAATTTGTGGATCGCCTTAATCACCAAGATCGCCTAATTAAAACAACAGGGTAACCAAGGCATATTGCCGGACCGGTTTATTGAATAGCCTAGGGAAAAAAAGATAGAACTCACTTCGTTGAGATGCTCTTGCTGTTTGACCATGTTGTTTTCTGTATTGCCAGCATTGTTCTCGTCCTCATTGCGGTCTTCCATGTAGGTGTTGATTAAAAACTTTGAGATCTGAGTGCCGGACTTGGAAGACTCGGCGAATTGGCTGAGCTCCTTGTTGAGCAGTTTTCGGAACTGAAAGCCCGATGACTAGTATGCTTTATTGAGGCCAATATTGAGGAGAGATAGATTTGCGTCCATTTTGAATAAAGATTTTTAAAATGAAATGCGTTGAGAATTTTTTTTTACTCAACATTAATCTAGATGACAGTTTACTTAAGCTCCCAGCCACATAAAGGTCATCAATATCAGAAACCCGACCCTATCCTTAGAATGGGTACCTTTTTTTCCTTTGGTCCCTCTCATTCTTTTCTTTTCAAAGTTGGCACAATTTCGCCTTTATTTTCAGACCTCAGGAACTACACTTGGGCAAAGAACTAAACCTTAGTTGTTAGGCTTAGGGCAGGTCAGCCTAGGTTAGCCGTGAAGCAGCATAACCGTATTTTCCTAATAGAACCACACCCTCTCTCCCAATTCAAAATCGTGTTTTTGGCATTGTGTTTTTGGCCTACTTTTTGGAGACAACTCTCAAACAAGTTACCACCCAATTTATAGCTGAAACAATAAGCTACAATTTGAGTGGTAACTTGCTTGGGAGTTGTCTCCAAAAAGTAGGACAAAAACACCATTTCAAATTAGGGGGGGGGGGTGTGGTTCTATTAGAGAGGATACGGTATCCTGTTTCACCTAAGTTTAGTGGTTTACGACTGACCTACGCTGGCCTACCCCAAGCCTGAAGCTTAGTTGTAAGCCTAAGTACTGTTCCTCATATGGTTTACCTAGTAGCTTACCTACTATTCTCCAGGGCTTAATTTTTACCCTTACCTTTTACTGTTACCACTACCATTACTTTTGCCGGTATTAACTATTTACCTAAATATAAGTTAATGGTAAAGGTAACAGTAAAAAGCAAAGGTAAAAGCCCAAGGTAAAGGTAAGGGTAAAAGTTAATTGTTAATACCAGCCCAGGTGGTTAAAAAAAAAAGGTGAACCAAAGGAAAAAATGGTGCCCATTCTAAGACAGGGTCAGAAACCCTGCAGTCGAAAACTGGCTTGTATCTATGCCATTCATTTTCTGACACCAACAACTGTTCATCAAAAAAGATATTTACCTTGCTTGATGCCATTTCAGTCACACTTCCTAAAAACCGATTTTCTCAGTGCCAGAATATTTCTTGTCAGCTTACTGTGTATTTGTATAGCCTCCAGCTGATCTAGACACCAGTCCAACTCTTCCAAAGTCTCTTGAGCACAAACTTGCACAGGTTCAGGCAATGTTGTTGCTGCCGCCTGTCTGTCCGCATTTGAGGATTGTTGCCAGAGGGAGGAGGCGAATGAGTTGGTGAATGAGACACCTCCGCCACTTCGCCTTTGCCTGTACTCGCCTGTTTGGGCAGGCATGGAGGGCAAACCAGCAGAGGAGGTGGAGGGTGTTGTTTGTGGCAGGTTGGCAATAGCCACCAAATTTGACCTCACATTCCTCAACGAGGCCAGTAACTGGGCAAATGGCGTCACAATAAAGTCATCTCCATGTCTGCAATTCATTAAGATGTTCAGTCCCAGACTTATAGTGTTGTCTGTGTTTATACGAATCCCCGACGATTCCTCCTTGTCAATTTTTTGCATTCTCTACACCTGTTTTTGGTGCTTTGACTACCTTTGCAGTTAATACTATTGGGCTAAACTATAGAATATCTTTGTCGCCCAAAATGATGTTTCAGTACATTTTTATGCCATTTTATGCAGTACAACGCGTATAAAATGCGTTTTAAGGGTTGGGAAGACCACTTTTCCCATATCAAAAGGACCACATACGAATTTTGACCAAAAATGACCGGAATCATGATACCCACCCTCTAGTACCCACTGCCCTCAGCATTGAATCACTGGGAAAAGGTACCTAAATACTTTTGAATAAACATGAGCTTGACTGCAAGTCTACCTTACATCAATTTTTCTTACTTTGTTTGCCACATATGGATGGGGGAGAGAGGGCAAAGGGGTTGGTTGTATAATCCACTAGAGTAAACATCCCAGCCACAAACAAATATTTCAAGGTGTTGGAGTTGTCTTTAGTCTATTTTTCGTACTCTCCAGTTGTATTGCTTCTCCTATTGTGTGAGGACTTATAGGTGTGCCAAGTAGAGCTCGATATAACCTCGATATACAACGCCAACTATCCAAGCTTGGAGAAAATTCAAACCAACTGGTTGACCAGTTTTTTTTTTTCAAAAATTTAAGTTTTTAGGCTTTCTAGCTAGTTCGTCGCCCATTTAAATTGCATGTTCCAACAAAGGGCATTAATCAATAGGGTAGTGCAGCTGCTTCTGCTGGTGTCCCTCTATTCAATACTTTCTTTGGTTAAATATCCAGCATCCACCAGTAGCTTCTTTGTAAGGCTCAAAATGGGGTCCACAAAGACAAAGGCATATAAGCGAGTAGTTGTCACGAATTTGAAGGGGTGCCCCACACATATGTGTGCCTTCTCTTTCCGTGTTCTACTCAGTTATGGCACACACATAACCATTTTTGGGATTAAAAGAGGGTATTGCTACTGCCCTGCTAGTTGTGTTAACCATTTAACTCAGCTTCTTATGGGTGCCTCAGCTGTTGCACATGGCTATGCCAATCAATAATGCTGGGCAAGGGAAACATTGCAAATGAATGGTATAAAATAGATGGAAAAAGCTTGTTTGGAACAGATTGATTTGCTGTAGGTTCATATGCTCTTCCTCTATGCAACTGCGCATTAAAATAGGGTGGTATATTAAGGAAGAGGGTCATGTAAATTTGTTGAGAAATGGACTCAAAGACAAAACGTTAACTCGACGTTGAATCAAAGAAAAAGAAATGGTAGGCACAAGGTGAAGCAGCCGTTAGGCTATTATATTTGGTTGAATATTTTGTTTGACTAATATTTGGGTTGGCTAAATTGAAAACAGAGTTCAGTCAATTTTCGACTATTCAAACAGGAGTGATTGACATGTGTTCCTAAATTGTCGGATGGAAATTTACGACTACAATTATACTTGTATAAAAAAGGATAGCTACAGTTAAAACTCGATTTAACATAAAACTCGATTTAACATAACTCTGAGATCCATTTGGTTGGCCTGATAAGAAATTAAGGTAAAGTGACACTCGATTTAACATAATCGATTTGACATAAAACTCGATTTAACATAAACTTTTTCCGGCCCCAGCCTACTAATTGACCCTCGATTTAACATAAATCAGGCGCTTTCGACGCCAAGTCTGACTTCAAAAAGGCCGGTTTTGTGAAGGTTGAAGAAGA
The DNA here is from genome assembly GCA_000981365.1 of Subanguina moxae. Classification (NCBI taxonomy): domain Eukaryota; kingdom Metazoa; phylum Nematoda; class Chromadorea; order Rhabditida; family Anguinidae; genus Subanguina; species Subanguina moxae. The sequence continues at coordinate 12,517 of BBSZ01008024.1, forward strand.
ACAAATTGCGGAGCTGATGGGCGAGGAAGTGCAACCGGCTTAAACCGGCTGAAGGTGATCCGATCGACGAGCTGAGCATCCTCTGGGCAAGGCTGCAGCAGCTGAAATTGGCGGAAGAGGGTCTAGACGACTACTTGGCCATAGATGATCAGCTCGCAACTGGTGGAGCGCGCACTCTAGCAGAAATAGCAGCAGATGTCTCAACAACAGAAGTAGAAGAGCCAGAAGTGGGCAGGTTTGTTTGGTTGTTTAGTTTTTGTGGTCTTTTCATTTCAGTGACACAGAGGTAATGGAGATCGAGAAAGAACCGGAACCGCCAGTCACATCCCGAGAGGCAGCCCAAGCTTTGAGGATTCTTCAACGCTATGCAAACTCAAATGCCAAATCCCATGATTCAACTATTGTGCGACAAAGTGGATGATGTGCTGGCCAAAGAACGAGTAAGGAGAT
>BBSZ01008025.1:0-28300 GCA_000981365.1 Subanguina moxae
TGACAAGTCATGTCATTGTCATCGATGACTGTCATTAAAGTCTGATGACAAGTCATTTTTGAAAACACTGGTTGGGACCCTTCCAAAAGAATGGTTTTAGCGAATTCTTAGTGTTTTTTACACGCTAAACACAGAACGAAGTGTCTTGATACTTTAGACCTAAAAAGTCAATTAATTTTCTTTTGATTTTTGGTATATAATGTCAAAATCGTGTTTTTGGCATTGTGTTTTTGACCCACTTTTTCCAGGTGTCTCTCAGGCAGCTTACCACCCAAATTGTAGCTAAGACAATAAGCTACAAGTTAAGTAGTAAGTTGCCTGAGAGACACCTGGAAAAAGTGGGTCAAAAACACAATGCCAAAAACACGATTTTGAATTAGGGGGGGGGCTATTAGAGGAAATACGGCATGTACATTGATCATAAGCCTTTACTTTCATTATAGGAAGTATGCGAGTGCCGTCCCGGCTTTACAGGCAAATTTTGCGAGGAGCAAGTGTCCCTTTGTGATGCCCAGCCGTGCCTGAATGGCGGTCTCTGCGAAGTTGTGTCCGGCACTTATAGATGTACTTGCCCACAAAACTTTACGGGTGCCAGATGCCAGTTCGGCATAGACGACTGTATCCATGATGGAGTGAGTTGTCCCAATGGAGGTGTTTGCCAGGACTTGCCAGGGGTCGGCAACACCAAATGCATCTGTCGGACTGGCTTCACTGGTCCCGACTGCTCCCAAATCAGTGATCCATGCCAGTCAGGCCACAACCCCTGTAGAAATGGGGCCGACTGCTTGCCACTGCAGTTGGGCAGGTACAAGTGCAAGTGTTTGCCTGGTTGGCATGGTCAGAACTGTGAACACAACATTGGTGAGTATGAACCTTTTATTCAAAAATACAACAAAAATGTATACAAAAAAAATTAAAGCCAATAGGAAAATTGCACAGAGAATAGGTAAATACTGTAGTTGTGGTTTGTGGCATTAGTTGACCCGTTAATGCGCACTCTCCCATATTTGGGACAAACTGTTTTTTGCACACAGCTTTTTTATTTTTCTTTGAACAAATTTTTAGGGTTGTTGGTTCGGTCACTCGTTTTGGGGTAATTGAAACCGAAATCCGGTTTTTTTCGGGTTTCGGGTACCCGATAACCCTATATATTTTTATTCTTTTTCTAAAAAATAATAGAAAAGGTAATTGAAAAACAGCTGATATAATTGAGTTTAAGGTCACTCACTCACTCACTCACTCACTCACTCACTCACTCACTCACTCACTCACTCACTCACTCACTCACTCATTCACTCAAAAAGACTGTTTTTCTCGAAAAAAATCCTGTAAACCTCACAGAACTAAGACCATCTTCAATTATAAATCGGCTATGGCAAGTTTGAATACCACATATACTCTAATAAACGGACACACCCCTGTTCAAAAAAAGTATTTATGACAGTGTTTTTTTTTAATCGTTTTTAGCGTGTTAAAAATGCTACAACAACGGAGGGAGGAAGACAAAAAATAGGTGCGGAAGAAGGGAGACTCCAGTCCAATAAGGACTATTGTTTGTAGTATGACCTCTCATTTTGTAGCCCATGAATACAGCTACAAAATTAGGGGTTCTATCATAAAGGGTGGTGAAAAAAGTTAGGTATACTACAAACAATGTTACAAAAACCTTGTTAAAAGAAGAGGTGTTTGCTTATTGGAATATATAGGAGTATTGTCTAATTTCTAGCTCCTTAGAACTAATTTCTTGATGTCTTTATTGGGTTACTTGTATTCATTGACAACCTTAAACCGGATTATAACCGGGGTTGTGGGGAGGGGGAGGGGCAGTAGGAGCACTCTGACTTAGAGGTTTAAACTGCCCTTGATGACCTCTTCCACTTGCATTGGGATAGTTGCTTTCTAATTCCTTTTGGTATTTGCGAGTGATGGCCAAGCCAAAAGCAGTATAGCAGATGAAGAAGAAGTCGAGTATGATGAACAACATGAAAATATACTTGAGAGAGTCATGAGCATCCCTTCGTTCCTCCTTTGTCAGTGGATTCTCCAACACCACATACTGAAAAGGCAATAAGTAAAAAAGGCTTCATTAGTGAGCATAGTGACCAATGAAAAGCTTTGAAGCAGCGACCATCTTACTGTTAGCCATATATCAGTTAGCAACAAAGTTTTTAGAATTCTGATTTCAAAAAATTCGAATTCCTAAGGACATTTTGAGCACAGGAAGGTTTCAGACTAAAAATTTTAGTGCTACTCGGTTATCATCCCCCCTCCCCAATCGATTTTTTCAAAAGTGTCTAATAACCATTTTTAAGTATAATTTATGCCAAACCACGAATAAAAAGACTTTTAGAGGGGTTGACGGTTGTATTGGGAGGGGAAGGGACAACTAAGGGGCCACTCTGTAGGAAAAGAGAAGATCTTGAACATAGTTTCCCCTGCAGGGACCTACAGGATAAAGAAGCTCTGGCATGCATGCTATTTTCATACATCCACAGCTTCTTCTCGAATGATTTATGTCTCAGGTATGTTTGTGTGTGCACCTTACCTCCAAGCCCCGAGCCCCCGTAAGGGAGGGGGAGTATTTCCTAGTAGCGTCAAAATTTTCTTTCAAAAATGGGTATATTTATTCAAATTACCAAAAATTTTGGAAAAAAAGCTTTAACCAACGACTATGTTTACAAGAATTCATTACTTTAACCACTGAAGTACCAAGAGGTCCACACTCATCTGTTTTCCATTCGCTAACCTTTCCATCCTGGATAGCGGCGGACGGTATTTGTTAAATCGCTAACCTCATAAACAGAGATAAGGGCATTGTTAATTGAAGTGGAGCCGCCAGAGAAATAACAAATTAGCAGAACCACTCCAAGGAAACCAAGAACGAGAAGACCCGCTTGTTGCACAATCCTTGGCAACACATATTCTGAGTTTTTCTTGCGCTCAGCCAGGATAAGAGTGGCCGTAGAAGTAAAGAGAGTGACAATCCAGCCAGACAAAACGAGAAATACGAGTACATCTTTGAGCTGTCTAAAAAGGAATGAAAAAAAAGGCTATATGTACTTTCACCCCTCAAATTAATCATTTACCTCGTCAAAATCATTTTTTACCCCGTCAAATTTGAATTCCCGCAAAATCATTTATCCCTCAAACAAACCATTTGCCTTCTTAAATTTGTACAATTTGTGCTTTGGTCAGCCATTCTTTTTCAGAAGTCCATGGTGTTAAAAAAAATCATATACAAGTAACATTGATCACGTAAATGAATTGACGGGACAGAATTTGAGGGATAAATGATTATTTTGCGGGAATTCAAATTTGACGGGGTAAATGAGTAATTTGACGGGATAAATGAGTAATTTGACGGGATAAATGAGTAATTTGACGGGATAAATAATTATTTTTCGCAAAATTCAAATTTGACGGGGTAAAAAATTATTTTGACGAAATAAATGATTAATTTGAGGGGGGAAATCAATTTGAGCCATAAAAAAATAAAGAGATTAAATTGGGACAGATGTTGAAGCATAAAAGCTTTTTAATCAAAATTTTATGTACAAATATGGCAAGAGAAACTCCAAAACCGCGCTGTAAAATGATACCAACAAATGTTTTCTTAGAAAAAGGTTGTATAAATAGTGCAGGGTGGTCCAAAAGAATATTTGGCTCTATAAGATAACCTGGAGGTTCCTTCGCCTTGGTCCCCCATGTTGCTTTTTTGGATTTTTCTTTCTCTTCGTGTAGCCTTGCATTTCTAACAAGCTAAAAAGGATAAGAAAGCTACTTTCGGACCCTTTTCGTCATAGAAAGCCAGCTTTTGAGAAGTCGAAAATGAATGGTATTTTTAAATCCTAGGAACTACAGGTAGGCATACAACTAAGCTTTAGGCTTAGGGCAGGCCAGCCTAGTTTGTGCTAAACAGAGGGGAAGCAGTTAACCACCACTTTATGCTTGCTAAATATACGTTTACTTTCTTCTTTCGGTTCTCTCTTGCTATATTCCCTGAAAAAGACTTACAGAACTTCCAAAGTTTTGACAATAAAGTCGAGCAGGTTGTACCAAACTAGCAAGGAAACAAATATTTCAAACAAACACAACCTAAAAGACAACGCAATTAAACCTACTCAAATACAAATTCCGGTGATAGAAGGGCACTTTTGTGGGCACACCAGATTAGTTTTTTGTGTAAATTAATCAATCCAAATTTGCACATTCGGGTTTAATAGTTCTTTTTTTTAACGGAGCCATTATTTGTAGGGTTGTCGGATCGGATATCCGGAAATTTCGGATAATATCCGAAATTATTCGGGATTTTTTCGGATATCGGATCGGATATCCGGAAATTTCGGATATCGGATACCGGATACGGTGCGAGGTTGATTTGTCCTTGGTCTGCTTCAACTCTTCTCCGCAGATGCAAACAGCCTTATCGCCAACTTTTCTGAAAGATTTCCACACTTCGCTCGGCATTCTTCTAGAATAGGGTTGTCGGATTGGATATTCGATTTTGGATAATATCCGAAATTATCCGGGATTTTTTCGGATATCGGATATCAGATCGGATATCCGAAACTTTCGGATATCGGATGCGGATCGGATATCCGAATCCGATATTTTCGAATATCCGACAACCTAATTATTTGTTTACACTGCAGTATAGTACTCCCGAAATAATTTTAATTTCCGCTGGTATGGTATGAGAAAAAACAAGTAATACAAAGATAAGGGCAAGTCTTCCAGATTTGTTTCCTTCTAATAAAAGTGCCTATTTATGGGCATAGCTGCACGGCGATGTCCCCTGGTATCGGACCAAATTTTGCATTTATTGGCGTCCGTGCCACTTTTGCGCCCGATTTTTTTTTTTGGCCTGGTACTGAAGTCGTCGCCGATTTTGAGTCATATACAGCTATGTTTATTAGCATGCTATGTTGAAGAACTTCTCTCTAACTGAGTGGGCCCTCCTTAGAAAATGGCCCCTTAATTGTCCCTTCTCCTCCCTATACAACCCTTATAGAGCCTTTATAAAGATACCTTATACAGTCTTTATGGTCAAAAGTGCATCTTATATGGTCAGTTTACCTAAAAAAAACCCAAGTACTTTGGGGGGGGGGGGAAGTGTAAACGATTGAGGGTGGTTTTATAATACAGCAGTACATAAGTAAACAAAAGTAATTATTTGAAAACAATTTTATAAAGAAAATACAAAAATACGGTACAAATCAAGTGCAACCCACAAACTTTTTACAAATCCAAAACCTACCATAATGCACACCTATAGACGGGGCAACACAAACAGCAACACACCATCTCGAGTTGGTGCCACAGCCAATCCCCAGTAGAATGCCAGTTTCTAGTTGTCACACCAGCAGAACAGCCGGTTGCCGCCGCACAAGTAGAAAAATGTTCCTTCGCTTCTCCTCCACTAGAGGATAAATAACTATAGGGGGTAGGCAAAGAATGTGTGCCAGAGGTAGGGGTATGAATGCTGGAAGGCACACATACAGACAGTCTAACAGTGCTGCTGCTCCCATTGCCCATATTCATCCTTGTGCCTGCTGAAAATGGGGGCTCGTGAACACTGGTGCACTGTCCTCCATGGGGAGGGAAGGGCAAGAAAGAAAAAAGAAGAGTGAAGAATACGTAATGGGTTTGTCCGATGGCTAAGTATTAGTACTTTTTGGGATGGGAACAGCTACAAATAAGAATAATTCAGAAAATGCTAAACTATTTTGGTAGAATAAAGAAAATATTTTTTGGGAAAGTAAATTCGATGTTTTTCTTTCGTTCTTTAATTTACTACTTTTTTGTCTGAGTTTGGTTTAAGTAGGTAGATAATTAAGAAAAAGAGTAAAGGACAGATGCAAAAGACTGAATTGGGAGAGAGAGAGAGAGAGACACATCACATCCCGAGTGTTTACTTGTTTACCTTTCGTTGTTGTGGAAAAGAAAGGAAGTCAAATAAAAAATAGATTTGGAAATAGTTAGCTTGAAATTAAAAATATCGACTAAATAAAAAAGCAATCATTATTAAATGTGAAAAGTAAGTATACAATCGGCCTGTTTTTTTGCCTTGGCCCCCCTTTGTCGATTTTTATGAGAACTTTTTCCGATAATTCCAGTACCTTTTCAATACTCAATAAAGTTACCGTGTTTCTTCTAATTACTCTCCCATGATTCAAAATCGTGTTTTTGGCATTGTGTATTTGACCCACTTTTTGGGGCAATACTTTTTCTTGTGTCTAAAACACTTCTTTTTGTGTCTAATTTACTTCTTCCTGTGTTTAATTTTATTTTACTACGTTCTACTTGCATTTATGTTTATTTTTAGGTATGATTGGTACGATAGATTATGTAAATCAACCATGTAAACGGCAGACAATCTAAGAAAAGAGAAAAATAAGCTTTTTGCGAGATTACTGAAGTTCACCACAATATACGTACGCATCGACAGACCTTCTCTTTAACACAGCTCTCTTCATCATCTTTTATTGACGCGAAAAAATTCTCTTCCAGCACAACAATGGATACTTCAGCTAACATCGACTTTTGTCATATTAAAACATTGAAAGAGCTTTTCCTGCTAATTTTGGACGTCCAAGTTTTCTTTTTCTTTCTAAAGGGCTCTCCTTCGCATCTGGAGGGTACGCTAACTTCAAAAAGAAGCAAAAAGAAGTAAATTAGGCACAAAAAGAAGTTTTTTAGGCACAAATTTAATTAGACACAAAAAAAAGTGTTTTAGACACAAGAAAAAGTATTGCCCCACTTTTTGCAGACGACTCTCAGGTAACTGGCCAACAAAATTGTAGCTTATTGTCTTAGCTACAATTTGGGTGGTCAGTTACCTGAGAGTCGTCTGAGAAAAGTGGGTCAAAAACTCAATGCCAAAAACACGATTTTGAATCATGAGGGAAATAATTAGAAGAAAGTTCGGTAACTTTATTTTCTAAATTTGCTACGCATAAATCTTGACAATTTGCTCAATAAATTTTTCCAGATAATTCTACTTCTTAGCTCTGCAATTTTGTCGAAATAACGCCTCAGTAATCTATCTAGCAAGCATGGTATTTTTTGTTCCGTAGAGTCGTTTGATTTTATGCTTCAAGTGGGCCCAGTATCCCTCAGATTTGCTTGTATGTATACGGAGTGCATTTCCATCTTGGACGACAGGGTAACTACATTAAATGTGATAAGTACACTAAACAAAACAAATACATTTCCACAAACATTACAAAAATATAGGAAAAAGTTCTCATAAAATCAACAGGGGACCAAGGCAAAAAAACATGCCGATTGTATACTTGAGCCAAAGTAACAATAAATTGAAATAAATAACACCTAAAACAATTAATAACAAGCCAAAAAATTAGAAGACATAGAACCTAAAATTACTACAGCCAAATCCCGGTCTAACGTACACTCCATACGGAGTACATTTGGCTTCGGTCACTAGGGTATACGCAAAAATTAGGACTCGACTGTATGCTAGCTAGAGAACAACAACCTTGACCCAAACACAAGAAGTAACTAAAGAAAAGATAAAGATTAGGTGAGAATTTCAACACTAAAAGTTGTTTTTGTTTTACAGAAGAGACGGACAAAATATTACAAGTAAAGAGAAAAGGCAAAACACACTTAAATGATTCATGCCAAAATAATAGAGAATATTTAGCAAATGACCTTGAGAATAAATGAGGAACACTCAAATGTATTTAATTAATTTTTCTCTGCAGCAAACATTTTAGTATTTTTAATGGCTCAAATTGATTTCCCCCTTCAAATTAATCATTTATCTCGTCAAAATAATTTTTTACCCCGTCAAATTTGAATTTTGCAAAAAATAATCATTTACCCCGTCAAATTACTCATTTACCCCGTCAAATTTGAATTTCCCGCAAAATAATCATTTATCCCTCAAATTACTCATTTACCCCGTCAAATTTGAATTCCCGCAAAATAATCATTTATACCTCAAATTCTGTCCCGTCAATTCATTTACGTGATCAATGTTACTTGTATATGATTTTTTTTAACACCATGGACTTCTGAAAAAGAATGGCTGACTAAAGCACAAATTGTACAAATTTAAGAAGGCAAATGGTTTGTTTGAGGGATAAATGATTTTGCGGGAATTCAAATTTGACGGGGTAAATGAGTAATTTGACGGGATAAATGATTAATTTGAGGGGTGAAAGTACATATAGCCATTTTTAATGGTAAAACCATTTTGCTATACACAAAAATCGTGCTTTCGTCAAAAAAACATATCATTAACCCGTTAAGGTGCAGACATCAAAAAATGGTAAAAATCCAACTCACCCCGGGTCTAACTAGTCTTGTTCTGGATTCGAATACACATACAGGCAAACATTTCGTTGGGTCGTGCTAACATACTGGAAGGAGAATTGGGATGGGGAAATTATCTTTTAGGCCTTCTAGAATTACCCCTTCTAAGCATTTCTAACACTCTAAAATTGATAAAAGAAAAACATATTTTGCCCTGGTAGACCAAGGTAGACAACCTTGTAATTGGCGTTTTTAGACCTCGGAAACTACACCTGGGCATACAACTAAGGCTTAGGGTAGGTAGGCCAGCGTAGGTTAGCCGAGACCCAGCCGATACTTTGTTTGACTTAGTTTTATTAATTCACAGCTAAAAAGTAATTTGTCACTCGGGGCGAGTTGGACCCGCGGCGAGTTGGGTGTCGTCCCACAAAATGACTCCTATAAAGATAATAGTTAGATATTTAAAATTGCCATAGCCGATTTATAATTGACACCAAGGCACCAATAGAAAGGATTTGAGAAAGAAAAAAAGAATAGCATTTTTTGCTATTGTAGCCACTTAACAGGAAGAGTAGTAGGAAACCACATAGGAGGAGGCGAGCAGCTTTTCATTGTGTTGAATTTGGGTTACTTGCTCAACTGGCATGCCCAAGTGAATCACCCCTGTGTATGCAAAGTTGGGTTGACTACTCTTTTTAAGATGGTGTGGACAAAGGATTGTGAAATCAGCAGCCACCCTAACACACACTGGGGACAAAGGGGTAGCTGGGAAAAAAGACAGATGTTACTTTGGGAGATCAAATTTTTGCCAAAAGCCAAGCTATAACCAATATTCTATGCCTCCTTAAGTTTTAGATAAATAATTTACCCATGATCTACCCCTTACCAGTGAAATAGTTTAGAAATTAGCTAAAGCAAGAGGCCGAATGTGCCTCAGAAAGAAAACGGGGCGATAAAAAAACAATATAAATGAAGCAAACACACAGGGTGCACCAAAAGTTCTGACATGGACATAAAATGCACCTTTTGTCTGAATTTATTCAGTTATTCAAAACATTTGTTTTGTACATCTTGTTCTCCATTAAATTCTGCGTCGGAATTTGTTTTTTATTTGTTTCTTAAGGTAAAATAAGCTTCAAGCAGCAACGAATAGAAATTATCGGAATGAATCAGCGAGGAAAGTGTGTTATGGTAATTGCAAGAGAACTTCGGATTGGACAGAAGACAGTGAGTTGGGCACATTTGAAGAAAGAAGCGAAAGACCAAAAACAGCACAAACTCCTCAAATAAAGCGTCGCCTAAAGCAAAAAATCAATTGAAATCCGAAGAAGAAAAAGCGCCAGCTCGCCAAGAAAGAAGGAATTGGGGAAGCAAGCGTGTGAAGAATTATGAAGGAGAATCTTGAGATGAAGTCATACAAGCAGCAAGAAGCACACTATCTGGACCAGAACAAGATGAGAATTTGCACATTTTGGCCGTCGTCAATGGTGCTTACAACAAGACTCGGCTCCTCCTTACAAGGCTTCTGTCAATCAACAATGGTGTCGTAACAACTGTCCGGATTTTATCGCTGTAGGTGTAAGTCAGTGGCCGCCTTACAGTTCTGATCTCAATCCACTCCACTATACAATCAGGGCCATATTGGAAGCAAAAGTCAATAATTAGCGATATGCAAGTCTTGCTCAACTTCATGCAGCTCTTCAACAAGCCTGGGAAGAATTGATGTGGAGTTGCTCTCTTCGGTGTTCGAAAATTGGAGGAAACGAATGCGTGCTTGCGTCAAAGCGAATTTTGGATATTTTGAAAACAATGGACAAACAACGATGGCATTCAATGGTGGACATTTTAAATAGTCGTTATTGTTGTTTCAATAAAGTTACGTACCATTTTGTAGGAGATAAAAAGGGTTTTTAAATGACACCAAACACTCTGTTTGATAGAACACATATCATAATTAAATATCAGATTCTAAAAATGGCCGGAAAATTTTGCATCACCTGGTAGTTCCACTTTCCACTATTCCGCAATTTCTTCGCTTCCACTTTCAACTTCCATTTTCAAAACTTTACTTCCGTTACACTCTTGCCCTCTATACCAATTCTTATACGCTAAAAACGATTTTAGCACATTTTCACACAGTAGTTTACCTTGGGGGACATAAAATTTTGGTTAAATAAAAAAAAAACCCATTTTCTGGTGTGAAAATGTACCAAAACTTTAAGATTGTTTTTAGCGTATAGTAATTGGTATAGCGGGGTTAGGACACACTTTAAACTCACACTCTGAAAAAAAATGAAAATAGGGATACACTGCAGTAGCGTCGCTTTATTTATAAAAAATATATAAAAAGTTGCATAATAAACAAAAAAATTACTTTTACAGATGATTGTGCGGACAACCCTTGCGCTTTGGGTGCTACATGTCACGATTTGATCAACGATTTTGAGTGCGAGTGCCCTCATGGTTTCAGTGGAAAAAGATGTCACGTGAAAGATAATTTGTGCGAGCCCAATCCCTGCTTGAATGGATTGTGTGTAGACCTGCTGTTTGACAGACACTGTGTTTGCAAAGCCGGTTGGAATGGAACTTTTTGCGAGCAAAATATAAATGAGTGTGCAAACAGTCCTTGCCAAAATGGAGCTACTTGTAGAGACAAAGTCAGCAAAAATTTCAGATAATGCACTCTAATTTACCGCCACCCCTCAATTTAAAAAACGTATTAGTGACATTGTATTTTTGACCTATATATTCGTTGGTGGCTCATGGGCATCTTGTGTACCGAAAGGTAGCTTGGGCACTAAAAGGCCGGAAGGTCAGAAGCTAGAAGACAACAGCAAAAACAGAAAAGAGAGCCAGAATCTTTAACTGAAAGCTAAAAATCAGGACAAAAGAGAAGATTACTTTGATTAGGCCCCAAGCTACCTTTTAGGATATGACATGTAGGCCTGTGTGCACGAAAAAATTGTTTTCTGCCGGAGGCGGAGGAATTGGCCTCTTTTTGAGAAGATTACTCCAGAGTCCAGCACAGGCCTGATGACATGCCCACGAGCCACCAACGTAATATAGGTCAAAATTACAGTGCCACTAACACGTTTTTCAAATTTAGGGCTACCGATAAATGGAAGAAAATATGGAGTGGTTTTTTTCTGTGCGATTTTAGAAATGTTCTTGGAACAGCTTTTTCAGGAAAACGGCTATTTGTGTGAATGCGCTCTTGGCTTTCACGGTGCTCAATGTCAGCACATGGTCAATCATTGTGCTATTTCTCCTTGTCGCAACAACGCCACTTGTATAAATCGAGGGCCCAAGTATGAATGTCAATGCAGATTAGGTTTAATTTAGCCAAAAATATTTTGTGAAAGTTGACTGAAACATTTTCGTGTAGGTTTTGAAGGCGTTCATTGCGAGCACAACGTGGACGAATGTGAGCAAATCAGCAAATGTGATCCTCAAGGAACAGAGCTGTGCGAGGACTTGGTCAATGACTTCAAGTGTCATTGTAGATCGGGATATACTGGCGAGTTTTGCAGTGCTCATTTAAATCAGGTAAATATTCAATTTTTGATTCATCTGTCGTCTAACAAAAATCAATTTTCAGTGCGAGTCAGAGCCATGCCAGAATAATGCTACATGTATGGACACCGGATCCGGGTTTCAATGTCAATGTCAACCAGGATGGAGAGGTACTTGTATTTTTTTTGCGCCTTCGCAACCAGTCTTTTCCAGGCGAACGCTGCTCTGAAGCCGAGTCTCAGCACTGTGATCAGCGTCCCTGCCAAAACGATGGTCGGTGTGTCACTCTTGTCGGCGACTATTTCTGTGTGTGTCCTGAAGGTGTTAATGGCAAAAACTGTGAAATCGCTCCAAACAGATGCATCGGCGAGCCTTGTCACAATGGAGGCGTTTGTGGTGATTTCGGTTCTCGGTTAGAATGCACCTGTCCAAAGGGTTTTGTCGGCACTGGTATTGTCAAACTTTGAATATTCACATTTTGTTCCACAAGTTCTTGTTTAGGATGTCAATACCGACTAGATAATTGCCGTTCAAACACCTGCAAAAATGGAGCCAACTGCATTCAAGAAAGTGAGACCAGATATAAATGTGAATGTCTACCTGGTAGTGTTTCGGGTTTATTACTATTTGATGCAGAATTTACCATTTTACAAATTATTTTAGGCTTTACTGGGTCTGAGTGTGAAACTAACATAGATGAGTGTTCACCATCTCCTTGCTCTGTGGTTGCTACTTGTGTGGACCAGATAAATGCCTTCCATTGCCAGTGTCCATTCAACATGACAGGAGCCAATTGTGAAAAGAAGGTAGTAAAATTAGTTATCGTCTCTGATGACGACTACTTCCTATTCGACTTTAGTCCCTTTCCATTACCCAATGGTCTTGCAGCATAAGTGTCTTCGAAATATTCGATCAGAAGCTGAGGATCATCGGCAAATTTACTGTTCATTTGCTAATCTTTAAATATTAATAACAAAAGGTTAACAAAAACTTAGATTTGTGAAATTAATACCTTAGTGTACCAAAAACAGTTCACAACAGAACAAAAGTTAAATGCAGCAATTTGTTAATCCATCTCCAAAATGGGTGATTTGAAAAGTAAAGAAATTTTGTATAGAAAATCTCGTAGAAAACAAATACTAGTATATGAATTTTTTTACTAGTATATTAAATAAGCCACATATCTTCAAAAGTAGGTACCACATAAAAATTTTGCAGACCATGATTGTTTCGGGAAAGTTTTTGGGTTAAAAGTGGGCTATTGCATGAAAATCTGCATTGAAAAAATTTAAGATTGATCCCGATTATGATTTGCACTTCTACGACGGCATTCTTCCCGCCAGGGCTTCGCTAGCAATTCCATTCAAGTTCTCTGCTGGAGCTTTCACCATTAGTCTATGGGTCCGATTTGATCAAGCTCACTCCAAAGGAACTGTATTTACGCTCTACAAAAGCAGGTAATTTTTCAAATTAATGCAGTCAAACATTAATTTCTCTCAATCTAACAATTTCAGCACTCCCAACTATCCCTCTAACCTGACTGAATTGGTGCGTATAACTGCAGATGGAGTCTATTTGTCGCTTATGGAGGACAGCACTCAATCACCATTGGCCCTCCACTTCCCACCGAATCAAAGGTTGAACGATGGCCGATGGAATAATTTAATATTGAGTTGGAGCTCCCATCTTGGGCAATATTCTTTGGTATGGAATGCAGTTCGAATATTTTCCGACAAGAATTACGCGGCCGATAGACAGCTGGAAATGAAGTAGGCATTATTCACAAAACTTGTTTGACCATCTAATATTAACTTAACAAATTACTTTGTAGCTATCCTTCTTCCTTTTTTGACCATTTTTAAAACAGGACTTTGTTGGAAAATTTGCTTTTGGGTCAAATGTTTTGACAAAGGCACTAAATTTTCTAAAAAATGTCGAGAGACTAAAAGAGAATTAAAATTGAAGAAAAATGACACTAAAATTACCAGATTAATCTTAGCGCATGGATTAATCTTGGAGATACTGTAAATACAGACAGCAGCACATCATCTATGGAAAAAGATTCCAAATTTGTTGGTTCAGTCACTAGAATAAATGTTTGGACGAGGGTGCTTGACTTTGAGCACGAGATTCCTCTCATTGTTCAACGATGCCAAGGCTCCCCAGTAAGCAGCTTTTTATATTAAATTTTGGGCTTTTTAGTTTAAATAAGCATGATCATGCCCATCGATGAGATGAAACACCGCTTAAATGCGCGGCCACCAGTTTTTTCATAGAATACCCAATAGATTTAATACGAGACTCTCTTTTTAGACATTCTTGCGCTTTGTATTAGATTTGGACATAGCGGAAAGTAGAACCAAAAAAGCTATGAGAACGAATTAAAAATGCAAAGAAAAACGACAGAAATTGAATGGACGAATAAAAATTTTGAAAGAAAATTTTATTGGCTTAGAGTACCGCGGTATGTAATTTTAAACGACGCTCAACATATGGAAAAACTGGTGCCCGCAAATGTGAACGATGTCATCCCACTGATGGGTATGAGCATGCCTATTTAAGAAAAAAAATTAAGGTGCTATACAACGGACTTGCTCTTCGATTCTCTGGCTACGATAATTTGACTGGAAAAGTGGAAAAAATCACCAAGAGCTCGTGTGGTCGAGATTCTTGTCGACCGGGTTTCAACACTAAATGCAACAATCCCACCGAAAATTTAATTAATAATCCGACAGCAGTAGGCCGAACACTAAATAGTTTCCCGCCAAGAGTTTCTTCTGCAGTTACAGTGGATTCATGCCCCAGTGATATTTTTGTTGTTACACCTTTGAAAGAGGTGAATATTTCATGGGATGAACCAATCTTTTCTTCCTCCAATCCTATCGGATCACCCTTGGAAAGGGTAGAGCAGTCTTTAAAATCTGGCCAAGTTTTCACATGGGGTGATTACACAGTGCTATATGTAGCCTACACCAATGATTCAAGTCTAGCTGAATGCACTTTCAAGGTTATTCAATTCTAGGCATTAAAAACAAATGTTTATCAAAGCATTTATTTAAGGTACATGTGACACGAGAATTTTGCCCAGACTTAGAAGATCCGGCTAACGGAATTCAAGCTTGCGAGTCGTGGGGACCAAATCTAAAATACAAGGCTTGCTCTATTCAGTGCGAAAGTGGGTACGCGTTTAGTCAACAACCAGCCGTATTCTACACATGTGCTGATGATGGTATTTGGAGACCAAGAGATCAGCCCCCAACCAGCAGAAGAACTTTCCGGTATCCACAATGCACAAAGTAGGTTAACCTTTAAGTCGGTAACACTTCTAATCATTACTTCCATATTGGTAATACGTCGAACAATACGCAAGAGAGTCAAGAGTCTAATAATTTTGTTACTTTTTAAAGGTGTAATACCATGTGCGTGAGCACCTCACAAATTTCTGCGTTTGCAAATATTAGCCAAACGTCCGTATGCCAATAGTTCTAACCAAAACCATAAAAAAGAGTACTCACAATCACTTCAGCCTGAAGGCCGCACACTGAAAAAAAAAACGGGAAAAAAGGCTCACACAGACCCAATAAAGAAAGTCAATAACGCATTCAAGTCCTGGTTTGTTCCGGCAACAGATTAAAGCAACAACGGTACAATATTTCATTTTTGCGATGGAACTGAGTCAAGAGCATAATAATTTTGTTCCTTTTTCTTTGAAGTATTTAAGTCCCTCTATAGAACACTGCACACCTTCTTCTTTTTCTTTTTACGCTGAAGCGCTGCATGAGTAGCCGCGATGAAGATTTCCTGCACGCCCTGCAATTTAGTCTTCGCTTGTTCAAAAAAAACTCAGTCGGGAATAAAAACCTCCTTAGTCTTGGCCGAACATTCAAAATAAGAAATTGCACCAATTTTATCCGCCATTGCTCTTCCCTCCTCCAATGTTACTGGCTTCTGAAAGAAGACAAAAAAAATTATTGGTCAACAGGACAAAATAAAATCAAACTACCAGTCCATTTTTATGCAATTCTTGAAGAGTGTTCGGCTCATTTCGCAGATCTTTTTTGTTACCCACCAGGATGATGGGGACATTTGGACAAAAATGACGAGCCTAAAAATTTAGTGCAATCATTAAGGCGAATTTGAATAAACCTCCAACCTCAGGAGTCCACTTCTCAGAGATGTTTTCGAGAGAGTCTGGCGAGTCAATACTGAAGCACATTAGAATGATATCAGTGTCGGGATAGCTAAGAGGACGCAAACGATCATAGTCTTCTTGACCAGCAGTATCCCAAAGAGCCAACTCCACCTGAAATATTTGATACAAAGTGTGCCATAACATGATAAACACCTTCTTTGCATCAATGTCAAGATCGGCAACGTAGTTTTCAAAGACCGTTGGAACGTACACGTCTGGAAATTGATCCTTGCTGAAGACAATTAGCAAACATGTCTTCCCACATGCGCCATCTCCAACAATCACGAGCTTCTTGCGAATAGTAGCCATATATCTAAAGAGAAAATAGTCTAAATTCGCTCAGCCGAGACCGGGAATTGGCGTAATGGTCTCGGCCTATCCAGGTTTTATTTTATTCATTTTGACTGGTTGCCACCCAAATACCAACAAAAATGGCGTCGGTTTAATGAAGTGTCGATCAGACGAGGTTCGATTACAAAATAATAATTTTTTATGATCCAACTAAAAGGCTGAAAAACAAATTATGAAAACCGAATAAGAAATTAACTACCGTAATCTCTTTAATAGAGCGGCCGGCCGTTCTATTAAAGACAACTTGTTTAACGGTTGCAATATGAAATCCTTTCAGCTAAACTTGTCGCTCACAGGAAATAACTTCTTTTCCGTGCTCCTCGACCCCGATTTAATGAGAAAGCCGCCTTTTTTAATGTTTTTAATAAGGGTTTTTTTTTCGACCGAAGATTGGGATTTAATGAAGTGTCGATCAGACGAGGTAGGGATAGCATGATTTTAGGGGGGGGGAGTTGCAAAAAATTTGCCGCCAATTTGAATTTTTTATGGGAATACAGTAGCGGGCAAATAACTTGCACCAAGCAGTTTTTCGGCACACTTTGGCGCGTATCTTTGTATGTTTGGTGTGTGTTTTAACATAGAAGCCTTACCAACGCATTTTTCGCAGTGACATCAATTTTCAGGCGGATAAAAAACTTGTACCAGCTACACGCGCGATTGTTTTTACATAGAAAAAGGGGGGCTCTATTAGAACATTTACGGTACCCGTTTCCCTTACTGGACCAGGGCAAAAAATGTGAGGGTTGATGGTTGTATTGGGACTCCCAATTTGCGGGAAAGAGATAATTAAGGGGCCACTTTGTAAGGAGGAGTCTACTCAGGAAAAGAGGTTTTTTTGCTTTTTTTTTACTTTTTTGGTAATTAAGGTTCTAGTACGATTAATATCAAATTGGTCATTTTCCTTAAACACCCAAAACATATATTCGTTTTGGTTGTTTTTGACATTGGTACAAACGCATATTCTGTTTCCTTTTATTTACAATCTAAAACCGCAACATTTTAGGGCAACTCCAGCTATTCGCACAGCACATGTGAAATTACATTATCTCGAGCTTAGTCTGTGCAATTTACCTGGCAAAAGTACATTGGCAGAAAACTTGATGAATCGCATTCAACAGCTGCACTCCAACTGGAATATTTGTCCAAGTCCAAGGTTTTTGCTCAATTTTTTTTGTGAGTAGAGTGGCTGAATTGCCGTAGCAATTGCTTGTGGCGATTTTCTCGCAATTAAGCAACCTCGGTTATGAGTAAATTTTTCTAAATTTATTTTCAGCAACACTAGCAACAATTCGTGTGAAGGTGTAAAAGTCTTTGTGAACTGCAATGACGGCGAAAACTTGCAAAATAATGGCATTTCGAGTCATAATCGTATTGATGCAGATGCTGTTAAGTCTTTTCTACGTCGTCATCGTCGCCAGCAAAATGCTGCAAATAGTGACCAATTATTTGGTGTCAATATTGAGATTCCTATCAAACGTGAGCTTTTGACTGATCCGAAAACAAACCACAGGGTGGATCCAGTGGAAGTGATTCAAAATGAAGCTTTGTCAAAGGATCTCTTCAATTTGGAACAGGTTGGCCTGATTTTAATCTAAACTGTTTATGTGACAAAATTTTTGAAAGAAACTTAATTTTTGTTCGGGTATTCTTAGAATCTAGTAAAATTTATTGAAGTTGACGGTCAAATCTTAACTATGTTTAATTTTCAGGTATTACCAAATGGACGTCCAGACTTGAAATCTTTTGTTATCGAAAATATTTTCAATTGTAACCCAGGCAGTGTGGTTGTGCGAGACAATTGTGGTATGGCGAGCAAAAAACTCCTTCTGGCCTCAATTTTTTCATTCCTATTTTAGTTCCATGCGCCGAGGGCACTTACTTTGATCAAAATTCAGAGAAATGTGTACCATGTGCCGTAGGACAGTATCAGCCAAGCATTGGAAAGTCTGCGTGCATTAGCTGTCCCACTCAAACACCTGCCACTGAAGGAATAGGATCGATTATGGTCAGCGAATGCAAAGGTTGGTTTTCACATTTCCATTTTTATACTCACTTGTTGTTTCAGTCAAATGTGAGCCTGGCCACTTCTTAAATGTGCAGCACAACTCTTGCGAACCTTGTGGATATGGATTCTATCAACCTTCTAATGGAGCTTTCGAGTGCCTGGCTTGTGGAATTGGAAAAACTACATTGGAAACGATTGCAACCGACGAAGAAGACTGCAGAGATGAATGCCCTGGTAATACCACGTTGAACATACTTGTTTCTAATCTATATTTAGACGGCCAGCAACTTATTAAAGCAGGAACTTGTCAGCCATGTCCCATGGGAACTTATCGCAGCAAAGGGGTGGATAAACAATGTCAGGAATGCCCTCCAGGAACAACTACTGAAGGAACGAATGCAGTTAAGCGAATAGAATGCAACACTCCCAAGTGTATGCCAGGTCAATTTCTTGTTACTGCCAAGTAAGTAAATTTCATCTTTTGATTCGTGCGAAAAATTCTGTTTTAGCAAAAAATGTCAATTCTGTCCTCGAGGTGCTTACCAAGACGAATCGCTTCAAACCAACTGCAAGTTCTGTCCAGCTGATTACACCACTCAAACTGAGGGTAGATAATTTTAAAATTAGTTTATATGCATTTGTGGATTTGGGTTCAAACGTGCCATATATTATTAAAAAGCGTAAAAACATTTTCCCTGGCCTGGTGTGTATTCGCTAGCTTTAAAACGTATCTCACCCAAATTTCTAGGTGCAACTCATGAAAGTCAGTGCTACTCTACCAATCAATGTGATACCAGCGAAAACGACTGCTCATGGCATGCTAAGTGTGTTGACTTGCCTGACAAAGACGATTTACCCTCCTACCAATGCATCTGTTTGCCTGGTTATGTCGGGAATGGTACTTATTGCAGAGGTTGCTTTCTGATTTTCCATTTTTAGATCTAAAACACTCATAGCTTTTTGTTTTAGACGCCTGCATAAATCGCTGTTTGAATGACGGGGTGTGTCGCAAAAATCAACTTGGTCATCCTGAATGTATTTGTAAAGACAATTTCTCCGGAGAAGTTTGTCAAATCCGTTTCCAACCAAGATCTCAAAAAATAGCCTATATAACTGCTAGTATCGGTGGTGTGGTTCTTTTGCTCATTCTTATTGTAGTGGTCATATGGATGATTAGTTTCCGATTCAGTCGACATGAGCATGACTTATGTAAGTAATTTATCTAATGTTTTTACAAGTAAAAAAAACTAAAATTTTAGTAAGAGGTCTAGAAAAACCATCAATGAACCGTCTGAATTCACCTATGTCCTCCAATTTTCTGTATGGCAGACCAGCATTAGCGGACCGTTCCCATTCCTCGTTGGGTGGAACCCTTCGGCAACCGATTGGTTTCTACTACGAGGATGATGCACCTTATGAGCAGTCGCAGAGTGGAGGGGCAGCGGGCAACAAAACTGGCCACGATGTGAAGAGCATTTTCTTGGGCGTTGACTCCACCAACAACCAGGCTGCTGGCAGCACTGATGACCAGACTTTAACAGATGCCAGTGATGTGGGTAGGACAGATGGTCATAGGCCACCTAATGGTCTCGATTCAGCTACCCAAGTAAGAGTCTCTGCTATGCCTTATAACGTGGACTTTGAAAATACCGATCCCACAAGTGCTACTAGGGAGTTGGAACAGAGGTTTCGTCATGTGCAACAACACATTTATAGACCATCACGGGAAGAGAGGGACTAAATTTTTGGTTTTGAATATTTATTATTTTTTTAGTATATGCCATTGTCTTTTTGTGTGTTATTTAATTTTGCAGGGTGATTCAAGAAATTGTCCACTTTTTATTCGACTATATTTTTTATTTTTGAAATTTTTGAATTACTTTTTTGTCTTATTTCTCAAACTCTACAAATTCATTTGGTACCAGAAACGAAATATTCGTCATAACTACATCCTTGCTGAGTGAGATATTATTAACATTTGCAATTATATAGCTGTTCAAAACGACAGCCATACGGCTCGCAACAAATTATGACTCGTTACACCAGCTCGCTACACTTTTTCGTGACTTGCTGTTCACTGTTGTTGCAGATGGGTTTGCATAGAATTGAAGATAGCAGAATAATTGAAGCGATGCCATGTGACTTCTTACTGTGAGTCTGAATCAAAAGTCAAGTCTACTTTGTCTAAACTAAAGACCTGAAAGAGTTGTTTAGAGTAATCGATACAGTACGTTCTATCCTGAGAATTGAACACCACTTTGATACTTTCCTAAAGACAGTCAAAATAATTAACATCTCATTAAGTAAAGAGTTTGTTATGACCAATATTTCAGGGGATTGGACAAAATCCAGCCGGACATAATACAGCTGGACTACTTATTTCATTGCCTTACTATCTCTCTTGGTTTTTAAGATTGTTAATGTTACGATATTTGGACTTTTTTTACTGATGCATGACAGTGTGTGATTAAATCATATTGATTGAAATCGTCATATGGATGCTCTCCTTGGAAAGCCACATGCTCCTTATTCGAACAAGGGGAATAAAAAGTTCATCCACGAAGGAAGGATGTATATAAAGAATCGTGACCTGAAAGGCGTCAAGAGGGGTAAAATCTCGGCAGAATGTGAGCAGCGCCGTACTATTAACTGCAAAGGATGGGCTTGGTTTAACGAAGGAGGGCAATTTGTCAAGTAAGCTTGGTTTTTTGATTTCTTGTGTTTCGCTTTTGGGAATGTGAGAGACCACGGCTGCGAATCAAATCGATCTCGTGTTGCTGCTACTGCTATAAGGAATGAAGAAAAACATTTAGCAGCAACTAATACGATGGTAATCGTTTACTTTATTTTGATTTCTGGCTTATCATGATTCTCTGAATACGGCGCACAAGGGAGATCTTAACGCAAGTCCGTAATCAAGCACAAATATCAGGAGTTCAGGATGCGTTGCCAAAGGTAAATGCCAGAAAACGAGTGATCCGCAGAGCCAGAACGGACTCTGAAGATTGCAAACCTCCTGCTATTTCGTATTCTTTGGAAGTTAGTTTTGTATTCTTATCTCTGATCACAAAATTTTGGTTTTAGAGCATTGTCATTCCGCAGCCATATCTTATATATGAAGCTGTCCACGGGCGGGTTTCGGATGAATAGCTGCTTGCAGATTCAGGCTGCGATAAATCTCCGTATTTGGTCGCAAAATCGTCTGTCAATTTGCTGAAAGTGCCTCACGGGAGACTCGCCCAATTTTCAAACAGGAAGATATGGAAGAAATTCGCAAACAGATGTCTCAAGAAATGAAAACTGGAAAATTGTTGAAGAAAGAAAAAAATTAGTGTTACCTATCCCACTGCTTTTGTCTATTACTCTCGCTATTGTTACATAGTCATTTGCTATTAAAAATATAGAAGATCAAAATTGGGTTAGGAACGGGCTTTACTTTGTTGAAACTGAAAGATCCGGGACTTTCAACACTTATCTGGTAAAACAGATTGCAAAGGCAATGAAATAAGTAGTCCGGCTGGTTTTTGCCCCGGCTGGATTTTGTCACCAACCCATATTTCATGTTTGGTACCAAATGAATTTGTGGAAGTTTGAGAAAGAAGATAAAAAAGAACGGTTCAAAAATAAAAAAGTTATTCTCGAATGAAAGGGCGCAAAATTATTAAATCATCTTGAATTTTTTGTGATGATAACCCAGTGGTGAGTAAAAACATTCCTAGTTTTGCTCTTCACTGTTTTTGAGTCTACCTTATTTTTGTGCATCTACCGTAAATGTTCTAATAGAGCCCCCCTTCCTAATTCAAAATCGTGTTTTTGGCATTGTGTTTTTGACCCACTTTTTCCAGATGTCTCTCAGATAACTTACTACTTAAATTGTAGCTTATTGTCTTAGCTACAATTTGGGTGGTAAGCTGCCTGAGAGACACCTGGAAAAAGTGGGTCAAAAACACAATGCCAAAAACACGATTTTGAATTAGGAGGGAAAGGGGGCTCTATTTTACAAATTTTACAGTACTTAACCTTATTTAAAAAAAACACACCGTATATCCTCTAATAAGCGTCCACATCCTGATTCAATGTCGGTTCTTAGCATTGTGTTTTTGACCCACTTTTCCGCATAAATCTCAGGCCAATTTTTATCCAAATTCTAGCTAAGACAATAAGCTACAATTTCGGAGGTAACTTACCTAAGAGCAGTCCCGAAAAAGTGGGTCAAAAATACAATGTCACTAGTTAGCGAAGGGAGCGCTTATTAGAGGAAATATGGTGTTTGTGATAAGAAGGATGCGAAGAAACTCAGTTGGTCTTTTGAAAATTGTTGAAAAATATTCTATTTACTAATAAAATGCAGACTATTTTGCGATCGCCTGAAATATAAAATCACCTTTCTTTATAATAGTCACAAGAAAAGGAGAGACAAAATGAAAATTTTAAGTTTTTATTCTGCCTTTCATTCTCTTTCTGATTATTGAAAACACCGGTAGCCACACATTAAATAAGCTTTTATGCAACTTGTCGCAATCTTTTCTTCTACATGATGTCAAAAAACGATTTTTGCTTGGTTTCCTCGTATTTTGGGAGTACCTATCCTAAGCCCAATATTTGGTTTTTTACCAAAAAATTGGGACATTAAGGACAAAAAGCACAATTCAGTCAAAAATAGACACAAAAAATAATGCGTTCTGTTCTTTCTCGATAGCTAAAAACATTTGTAATTGATCGCAAATAATCGCGAAAAAAATTCAAAAATGATTTATGATTATTTTGAAAGCTAGCCATCGATTAGTATCACCCAAATTTGAGACGATTAGCAATTAATCATTCTTACAACTAATCCATCGTCAACATTTTTAGCTTAGAAATACCGTGTGTCTGAAACACCCGTACAAAAATTAGTAAATTCGAAACAGGATATACACACATCTCGTCAAGTGGATGTTCACTTGGTGTGAATTTTTTTTTCTTGCTTTTAGGCTCTCAAATTATTATTTTTTGTATTAATTAGGGTATTCTAAAGAAGATTTGACAGAGTTAAAATACCGTCTTACGTAGTGCTTTTGTAGTGCTTTGGAAAAGTCGAAAAAAAGTCTATAAAACGGTAATCCACCCTTGTCAAACCTTCTTTAGGCTTAAGAATTATTACAGGAAAAATAATTTGAGTGCCTAAAAGTAAGAAAAAAAAATCACACCAAGAACATCCACTTGGTTCGTTTGGTGCATGTAGAAACACCTAAATACATGAAGGTTCCTTGTAACACAAACCGAAACAGAAAAAAGGGGGCTAAAGTGTAATAGAAAAAACGTTTTTGCATACAACTAAGCCTTAGGCTTAGGGTTGGACAGTGCATGTTAGCCGTGAGCAGAAAAAAAAAACAAAGCTTTAGGGAAAAATAAATAAAATATGACTGAGAATAAAGACTACCACCTTGCTGCGATTCCAAAAGCCCGGATGAATGTTCTGGCCCGATTTTGTCTGACCCGATTTTGTCCGACCCGATTTTGGCGACCCACAATTTACCCGCAACCCTTTGGTCACAGACACCCCGGAAATAACCATAGTCTCTTTTGAATAATCTACCCCTTGAAAACCACATCTGATGCAGAAATAAATATATGTGATGCAAAAAGAAGTATATCTGATGCAAAAACAGATCTGATGCAAAAAGAAGTATTTCTGATGCAAGGAAAAATACCATGCCGCCAAAATCGGGTCAGACAAAACCGAACCAGTACACTGATCCGGGCTTTTGGAATCGCAGCAAGGTGTTAGTGTTTACTCTCAGTCATATTTTATTTATTTTTTCCTAAAGCTTTGTTTTCTCTCTTCTCACTCTATTATTTTTTTTCTCCATTTCTTCCAAGTGCCTCCTTGCTGCTTCTCGCCTCGAACTGACCAGTTGAGCCGGTCAAAGGACTAAGACGCGAGGCCGTTTTAGAGCTTTCTTTTTAAGCAGATTTGGACGTTGTCCAAAGATGCATGACGAGATTGGTAACTCTACACAAAGAAAACAATTTTGGAGCTCCAACGCTATATTCAACAGATGCCAAATTTATCGACAGTAACAACAGAGCAGAAGTAAATAGATAATGTGAATGGTTTTCTATTTCTTAGCTGCCTCCATCTTTGCCTTGAAAATTTTAGTGGCAATCTTTTGCTCTTCAACCAGGAAAGCCCGCATAATGCGCTGGCGCACAGCATCCCCACTCAGACAACCGCCATAAGCACGTGAAACCGTCTTCTTTCGCTTAGTGAGGTGTGACAACGCACGAGGTCGCGATGGCTGGATCTGATAAAGAAAATAATATTTTGCCGGGCAAAAAAAGAAAACTTTAAACCCCATGAAGTCGAAGTCCAGTATCCCCACACTTGGGAGCCTTGCCGATCTTTTTGCGATAGAGGATCACATTTCTTCCTCCAGGCGTCTTTGAAATCTTCGTCTTGTTCGACTTCGTGTTGTAGCACAGTCGGCGTCGATAAGTCACGCGTTGAGCCATTTCTCTTACTGGAAATCAATTATTTTAAATCGGAAGTACCAGGCCTTAACTCTACGAACAAAACCCAATTATTACAAAATATTTAAGAACTCACAAGTAGAATGAATTATAGTAGAGCAGAAACAAAGTGCTCAGCTGCTACTAATAAACCATCAAAAAGATTTTTATAAATAGAGACCGGATTTATATGCCAAAAAATTGGATCCACAGCTGGGTCCGACCATTTCTTTCCTCAATTTTTGACATCTTTTGCTCATTTTGATATTGATCTCTCTAAGGCAAAAAATCATAGGGATTCTGAATTTGCCAGTCATTTTTAGACAACTCAACAATTTCACCTTTAAAAAATCCAACTCTCTATCTTATGGACTAAATCGAGAGTCGGATTTTTTAAAGGTGAAATTGTTGAGTTGTTTAAAAACGACTAGCAAGTTCAGAATCCTTGCAATTTTTTGCCTTAGAGACATTAACATCAAAATGGGCAAAAGATGTCGAAAATTGAGGAAAAAATGGTCGGACCCAGCTGTGGATCGAACTTTTAAGCACACAAATCCGGTCTCTATTTATAAACGTGTATTACAGCGAAAGGAGCATACTATATTACAACAATAGTGCCATCGACATGCCGTCCGCTGCCTACTAAAAGTCTTAATTGAAACGAAGAATAAACAAACTCTCAGAATTTTTGTTTCAAAAATATTGAAGGCGCCAATTCTAATGAATCATAAATGCCAATTGTTAACGACGATGTCGCTGATAGTTTTGATCTGTCGATCATAATTTTGATGATTGATAGATAAGTCTTTCAAACCGGTCCTAAATTTTGAAATGACCGTAAAATAATGAACAATAGTTTTCTTTTTGCTTGTTCAGATAATATTATTGATCAATAAAATAGGCTAGAGCTTTATCAAGAATGGCTCCATTCACTAGATCACGGAAGCGACAATTCGCTAAAAATGATAATGATGAAGCAGCACTCTTTCAAAAAGTATTTAGATGAGCTTCCGTCAATGTTGATGTCCGTATGTTTCATAAAGTGGTCAAAAAAGCTTATTCTCTACCACCATAATTTGTTTTGCTTTAGAAGATGCGCCAAAATAATCTTGCGCTAGAGGTGCCATTCATATTGATCAATTACCCGCCTTCCTAATGGCAATATTTTTTAAAATTTTCTAAAGCTGGCTTGATTCAATGATTTAGATCCAAATTCTCGAGTCTCTCGACATGGTATCCAAATTGCGAGCTGGTTTGGTCTCACGTCGGTGGGCATATCTGCAGAAATTCAGTTGAGGAAATTCAAATACTATCACTCGAGAAGATATTCTACCCCTATGCTTTATCAGAGTTGAAATAACAGGAAGCGAAAGGTCCGATCATTGGGAGAAATGCCGCAAGTGGTTGGGTCAGGCAGGTACACGCAGGGTCTGTCTAGTTTCTTTTTTCTTAATTGTTTCAGCCAATATTCCAATTTTTATAGCTCGACAGTCTCACGAAGCTGTGCACTAAAACTTTAAAACATTTGAATTTGAGCGGACTGAAGCCCTATTTTGTCAATCCCTTTTGTGTCATCACAAAACGAATGTTTAATCTTGTTATGCAGATCCCCGACAACCAATTAGAGACTTTAGATCTGTCTGGTATCGGGTTGAATCATTCGCAGTTAGTGCCTCGCTGAGTGACTTCCTCATTTGGCCAATCTGGAAAGACTTGCGCTGAACGAAGTGCACTGGCTGAGTGATTACAGTCTGAAGGCTATAGCCAACAGTAACCCTAATTTACAGGTACTAGTAATACATTTTTATTCACATAAACAAGTTTTTGCTTCACTACAGCGTTACACCCCATTCTGATATTTTTGATCAAAAATGATGTGTTTGGGATTTTTGAGTTCGATCACTTTTGGGATTCTACTCCACAATGTGCTCGAGTATGACTACGGATCCCGTTTCTTTTACATGCCTACATGTGATTACTAAAAAAACCTTGGCAAAGAGGCTGTTTCAAAAATTCCGTGTAAATCTCATTTCTATCTTCATAGTATAATTAACATCTTCGTTTCAGAGCCTGTCCCTTGCAATCTGTATGAATATTCGCTAGTTCATGTTCTTAGCAAGTGCAAACAGTTGAAGGCGCTCGACATTTCTGGTCTACAATTAGTCACAACCAAAACCTTGCTTCAAGTTCAGCACAGTGTAAACAAAGTGGAAAAGTTACCGTTGCTAGCAAAAAAAGAGACGATGACCCTTTATTTCAATTGTGGAGACGAGATTGTAAAGAATTGTGGGAGAACACGAATCCGTCGCTCAGTATCCACCAGTAAGAAGAAATAATGTTTATGTGTATCTGATTCGGTATTTGAATGCTAGGAAACTAGTTTACAGTGGTTCAAAGTAACAAAACAAAGTTTTAAAACGCACATCATGGCTTCAAAAGGGCACATTGCTATTGACTTTAAAATTTGTTTAAAAAAACACATACTCCGAATCGCGAACCATTGAAAAAAAGCTGACCTACAACTCGTAACTTTCTAACTCGAAAACTTGGGAGCTCGTAAATTTGCGAACTTGGAAGCTTGTTGACATTTTTTAACGTATTTCCATACTGAAAACACTCGACGGGTTTCACAAGGTGACAGTTTCAGACGCAATCAAATCCATCAATAATCTTCACAATAGAAATATTTATTTTCAAGAATACAAGCAGGTTTTCGAGTTCGTAAATTTTCGATTGAGAGAAGTAGGAGTTGCTGTTCAGCCCAAAAAAACTCATCAGGCGACAAGAAGTGAAAAACAATAATCATGGAAGAGTCAATGACACAACAGCTAGAAGACAGCAAGACTTTTGACTCTATGGTTCAGATAGCAGGCATATAGCAGCACAACTGTTAACCAAACAAACATTTCGTGGTCCATTGAAGGGCAAGCAGCAAGAATGAAAAAGCCGAGGAGAACTTCAATTGCAAAAAACAATCTGGATGGACGATTATAATTCTGCAAACTAGAAATTAATCTGACAGCGAAAAATTGCCAGACTCCCACATCAGTGTTTTCATAATTGACATGACATCTGACACTGACACTGACTAACTGACATCACACTGACATTGACACTGACACTGACATTTGGTGTCAGTGTCAGTGTCATTATAAATGTCATGTCAGTGTCAGTGTCAAGCTGACGTCAGTGTCACTGTCAGTGTCAGTGTCATTTTAAATTTCATGTCATTTTAAGTGTCAGTGTCATTTTAGATGTCAGTTTATTTCAAAATGTCAGTGTCATTTTAAGTGTCAGTGTCATTTTAGATGTCAGTTTCCTCGTTTTTTTAAAGTTTTTTAAGTTTTTTTAAGGTACAAATTGAAAACATGACCCGAATGACATATACCGTAAAACCTCTTTTAATACCTCCGGGGGTATTATTTTTCAATACCCCTCCAGAGGGGGGGTATTATTAGAGGGGGTGG
>BBSZ01008027.1:0-29959 GCA_000981365.1 Subanguina moxae
CCCACTTATACTTTTCTTTTTATGATGTATATACACTAAAGTTATTGAAGAGCAAAGTTGAAATGCTTTTAGGACATACATATGACATTTTTTAAATTTCAAGAATCAAACAAAATAACCCGAAAAACAGATGGAGGATCATAAAAACTAGCTTTAATTAGTATTACAACTTTCTCTTTAAAGCCTTCATCGACAATTCTGACTGTCTGAATGCAAAATACATAGATTATCTTTACTCCAAATTTACATTCCTTACATTGCAATATGCTGGCTCTGCATACTTAAAGGTATGCTTCTGAAAGCTTCCGGTCGACAGATCAAATGTAGAGTAATAGTGATCACCCTCTCTATACATTCTTCCTTGAATGGGGAGACATTTTCACCAACACCAGGAAAGCTATTCTTAGGATCAGAGAAGAGGTACTGGTGGGCTAAAGTTTGAAGGCCACGTTTTTCCACCAGTTTTACCCTTAAAGTCCTGATTAAGTCCTGATACTTTCGTTGCCTGATTTATTGCAAAAAGCTCACATCTTTTTTGAAGACACCATTTTGAAATAAGTAAGCTCTGCTGCTTCATCTAGAATGAAAATAAACCCAATTATTGTAATAATACTTTTATTGCAACAACAACAACAATGACTTTATGCGCTAGCGATGGCTTGAACTTTTTGAGGCGTGATTAAACTGAGGTTTGACTGTACGGCTCTTCGCTAGATCTTACAACGACCACAAAAATGTACCGCCATATTTGGTCTTAGCTGCGTTACGGAAAGTAATGAGCCACAATTAGCACAGATGTAGGCTTCATCTTTATCCGAGCAATTATCCGAGCAATTAAGCACATAATATAGTAATTAGCTTGTCAACTGTTGCATTTAGGAAATTGCTGATGAGATTGCCCAAGAAGTAATTAGCCAGTGCAAGAGGGAAGAATTGATACATAGGAATTGAATTTGGAATATTATTACAATTACATGCACCGAGAAATAAAAGTGATTTTAAGGACAATACTTGTTAGTCGGACAAGTTAGGGTTTCAAAATACTAAAAGAATTATTGTGAATGGAATTTAATGGCGCCTTACTAAAATTACTATTTACTCTTTTGTGTCGATTTTACTTCATGTTAGCTACCTTTGCTCTCGTCTTCAAGTCAGATCAAGAGTGAAGAATACCCAAGCCTAGAGTTAGATGACGAGAGCAAAAGCAGAAGAAAGTCAAATTTCAAACCTGAAGATTAAAATTGTAACAAAGGAGAATAGGCATAACGACGTAGCTTCCCAATGACAACGTCACCAATTTCACCTAAGAAAAGCTTTCGGTACAAATTTAGACTTTGAGTAAGCGAAACAAACCTTGATATCGACTCTTCACTGGTTTTACTCGGATCAATTTATTGACCTGTTTTATTACACCGGCTGTCGATGAGAAAAGCTTATCTTCATTGACAAGTGTGCCATGACCACGCATATAGAAGTTTGACCCTAGCCAATTTCTAAAAAAAAACCCTATGAAAAGATCAACTACCAAAAAAAACCTGAAATCCCGAATTCATCAGGATAACAGCAAAGAACGAGCGCGCAACTCTTCTGGAGGGAACCACTAAGTGAGCTTTATACGCAAAGAAAATATATCTAACTCCACCGACACCAGTGTACGGACACTTGAAACGGAGACCTGACAACCCAACATAAGACCAAGCGCTTCACAATCAACGTCTTTGCACGAAATCCTTAAACTTATTTCATACTTCGCCAGAAAAAAAATAAGGCGCACGAAACAGACGCACCAATCCGAAGAGTAGACGAAGGAAAATTTCCATCTTTCGACAGCGTAGAAAGAAGCCAATCCAGAGTCTCAACTACATCTTTTTTAGAAGAAACATCAAGCAAGTGCCAAACACTAGTTTAGGACACTTCAGACGAGCATTCTTGAGGAAGAAAAAAGTAATACCCAAGAAAGAATATCCAATTCCACCGACACCAGGGTACGGTCCACCTATAAATCCAACATAAGACCTAGCACTCCACTATCAAAACAACATACTTTCACTGCTTTCTTCAACAGACAAGAAGACAGGCCGATCAGATAAGCGACGAAAGAGATTCTTGATATTTTCCTCCAGCCAGTCAATATGCATAGCTAGCTTATCTTCAATAGATTTTCGACGTAATTCACCACCTGAATTTTAACCATTTATCTTTTCTATACGTGTACGTCCCATCCCTTATTCTAGCACCAGGGAGCCATCCCTGATGCTGACACCAGGGTCCCATCCCTGATGCTGACACCAGGGTCCCATCCCTAATGCTGGCACCAGGCTCCAGCCCTGATGCCGGCACCAGGGAAAATTTAAAAAAAAATTGACCCAATTAAAAAAAAATTGACCCAATTAAAAAAAAATTGACCCAATTAAAAAAAAATTGACCCAATATAAAAAAAATTGACCCAATATAAAAAAACTGACCCAATCATAAAAAAAATTGAGCCAATTCAAAAAAAAATTGACCCAATTCAAAAAAAAATTGACCCAATGAAAAAAAAAATTGACCCAATATAAAAAAAAATTGACCCAATATAAAAAAAAACTGCCCCAATCATAAAAAAAATTGAGCCAATTAAAAAAAAATTGACCCAATTAAAAAAAAATTGACCCAATTAAAAAAAAATTGACCCAATTAAAAAAAAATTGACCCAATTAAAAAAAAATTGACCCAATATAAAAAAAAAATTGACCCAATTCAAAAAAAATTGACCCAATTCAAAAAAAATTGACCCAATTCAAAAAAAATTACTTTATAGCTTAACTATTGCGGTGAAGGCTAATGAAATACAGACCATATATAAGAATGAGACATGTTTAAATTGCTGGGTTTGAGAAGAGGCCGCAAGGGTTAGAGAAAATTTTCTCTATTGCATCATGTAATTATCATTATGTGCATGTGACCCGTAATATCTTTGGATGGACATTTTTTATCAGATATTTTCCTCCCACAAGGGAGAATGGGAGGAGATATCAGTATGACCCGTGGCTGGGTAAAGCAGGCCCCAACACCCAACCAGGTTCTAAACTTAGGCTATTCTCCATAGACCCCAATTGGAATTCTGAAAGGTAAATCGTGTTTTGATAAATATAAGAAAAAGGCTACCTGAAAGAAACGTGATGAGAAACAAGTAGTAAAAAACCCCTAATTTTACCCTAATTTTTTCCTGATTTTTAAGGTGCTCTACATCCCCACCCTCTTTTTTCTCTTCACATCCAAGAAGCTGAGAGGAGCCAGTTTTCGTTTGATGTTGGTGTTGGGCATGATCGACTCTATTGAAATTATTTTCACAGGTCTTTGTCATGGTATATTTTCGTTGAATGGAACTGTTTACTGCTTCAATCCTCTAGTTTGTTTATAAAAAGGGAGGGAACACAATTTATAATACACCGTAGCTTCTACATGTCTTTATTTCGATCGTACATATAAATAGTTAGAGTAGAACTACAGTAGCAAAGAACAATAGGTTTTGTAAACCGTACCTATATATTATTAATCATAGAATACAAAAAACATCACAAGGCTGATCAGAAATCCTAAGCCTAAGCAATCTTATTAGTATAATGTATAAAAATTTCCAAATACCGTACTTCATCCAATAAGCCCCTCCCCCCTCAAATTCAATAAAGATGTGTTTGTGGCATTGTGTTTTTAACCTCTATTTCGCAAGTGCCTTCCAGGCATGTTATATACCAAAACATAGCTTAGAATCTAGGCTACATTTTGGTATATAACACATACAGGAGTTACCAAAATAATATACGTCAAAAACACAATGCCGCAAAAAAACAAATTTTTGAATTTAAGGGAACGGCGGTTTTTTGAAAAAATATAGTATTACAAAAGAGAAAAAGAATTTGTTGTTTTTAGTACTTTTTCAAGCAACTCTTTAAACCTGCAATGCGCATAAATTAAACAATTTAAGCAAATTGAAATAAACCTTTACAAATGTAAAAATAAAATGAGTAGCCAAAAAAAGTGCAAGAGCAAAACTACGGCTGTATGTGGAATCCCCCGTCAAAATAAAAGAG
Organism: Subanguina moxae; assembly: GCA_000981365.1. Classification (NCBI taxonomy): domain Eukaryota; kingdom Metazoa; phylum Nematoda; class Chromadorea; order Rhabditida; family Anguinidae; genus Subanguina; species Subanguina moxae. The sequence goes on from BBSZ01008027.1 coordinate 4,074, forward strand.
CATTTTTTGTGTATAGAAATCTGGAGAAGACACTAAATGAGTGAAATATTTAACAAAATGATTGAGAGACTAGCAGTAGACTGGATCGTTGTCACTCTCAGTGCTTGTTTCGCAAATTTTCTTGCTAGCTGCAAACTTAGGCAAGTCCGCCGGGTTCTGTAATATGGCCAATTGGCTTAGGCTTAGCATGGCCACCAAACACTAATAGCTTACACTGGCCGTCCTGCGGTGTGTTTTGAAGCAAGACTTGGCCGCTTTCAGCTTGCATTCTTTATCTGCAAAAGAGCTATGTTGAAAATTTTGGACGCTATTAGGATATAATCATCCCCTCCCAATTTTTAGAACTACTAGGTTATACCAACCTTCCCCCCTCATCAAAAAAAATGTAACTGCCACAAAATACGTCTATCATTCCCCCTTAAGGTAGTTTTTTCTGCAACCCAACCCCTTACGGCGGCTCGGGGGCTTGGAGTTGAGATGCGCAAACACCCATATTTGAGAGAAAAATTACTCGAGAACGGCCTCTGGATGCATGAAAATAGCATGCATACCAAAGCTTCTTTATGCGGTAGGTCTGTGCAAGGGAAACTACCGTATAACCTCTATTAATCCTCCCCCCTCTCTCATCACGACGGTCGGTGATCAATGCTTTCTTACGGCTCAATCACCCGATTATTGGGTGCTGACACCATACTCAAAAATGTAGCTGAGATTCAGGGCTATATTTTTGAGTATGGTGTTAGCACCCAATTGTCGGGTGATTGAGCCGTAAAAAAGCGTTGATCACCGACCGTGGTGACGAGAGAGGGGGGAGGATTAATAGAGGTTAACGGTATGTTCAAAAGGTTTAGGGGTTTATATCCTAGTAGCGCCGAATCTGGTATATTATTTTTTTACTATTGCTAGTATTGCGAATAGTAGTAATATTGACCTGATAAACCATCGGAATGGCCTACAGCCATCTCCAGACTTCTTTCTAGACTCGACACCATGGTTGAATGGCTGGTCTCCATCAAGGCAGCAGACACTGCTGCAACCACTTGTTCTGGGTTTTGGTTGAGGTCGATCAGGCTAAAAACAAGTTTGTTTTACAGTTGCCTTAAAAAATACATCCAAAAAGGCTTACTCCACAATCTCTGTCTCTGGATGCTGCAAGTCTGGTTGATTATTATCAGGGCTCTGAGGTTGAGTCCTCGCCTTCCTCTGATTGCTGGCCATTGTAGCTGCCAAGGGAGACAAAGGGAGGGCTCTAACACCACTACTGCCATCCACATCAAACTGCGGCTCAATGTCCACATCCACTCCATACTCCAGCTCTCCCAACGGAACAGAGCCAGAGTCAAGGGGTCTTCCTCCTGTAAACTTCTTCTTCACCCGGCAGCAATTGGACTCATTGGAAGGGGGACAGGCACGTCTGGTAGGCATGGGCATAGGCATTACGTCGAGGTAATGTGGGTCCTCCAGAATTCCTCCAGTGTAACTCCGTCTATCACGCTTTAGAGAAGGTGTGCGCAGAGGGGAATCCCTGGTGAAAACAGTGGTGTGGGAGGCCGGTCGACGAGCCCTCTGCTTTATTCTCCCGTCAGACCACCTTCCTTGTATGTTGCGGTACAGAGGAGACGCTTGGGAGCATTGGAGGTGATGGCTGGACGAGCAGGGCTGTTCGTCCATGGACTTAGAGGCCAGCAACTGGTTGCTATTGCCGCCTAGCTGGGCTCGTCGACGAAGCACTTCAGTAAGTTTGGCTGAGTGATCAGGTTCTGAAGATGGCTGCTGTATTACTAGTCTAGACATATAAATTACACACTGCATCTCCCCCATTACTACTACCCTCATTAAATGCAGCCCCTTGCCATACCTGGATTGCTTGAATCCTTCTCCTCCAAATGGCAAAAGCCTGAGTCCGCGGACACTCCAGAAATACGAGCCAGAGAGTTGCGACTGAAGAATGGGTATTGGCAGCAGGGACATGCGATCGGGAAATTTTCCGCTGATTCACATGGATTTTGGAAATTGCGCTCTAAATACTATATGAATTGACTGTGTGTACAGTTGTTGGAAACAAATTGAGATAAAACCCGAAGTAGAGACCGGAAATGGCAGGTTGGAAATGGAGCTTCTAGCCGACACTTTGGGAGAGCAAGTTGTCTGGTGGTGATTGTGATGTATTCCGGCTGAACACATTCTGGCAAAGGAGGAGTTTTCCGAAGCGCTGAACAAGGGTATATATCAATGCTAGCATTTCTAAGCAAATTTTATATACGCCAAGACTTTTTGCCTTGTAAATTAGGATCATTAGGAATAGCCGAATTTAAAAGAGCCAATGATAAAGGAAAAAGAAAAAAAACTGCTTGCTAAATTGCCAAAATGTCTTTTTTACAAAAACTACGGTTAACATAGCTCCACTCACCACGAAGGCATCCTAGCCCCTTCCTTAGGTGCTGGCCATCTGGCCTGTTGCTGCGCAGTTGCGGCAGCACTGCCTAAGTAGTACAAGTCTTCACAGCTATTGGCGGAACTGGAACAAGAGGAGGCATAGCCATCCCTGCCTTCCTGAATGTGATGGTGACTGTATGGCTGCTGTTGTGGTGGGTAATTCATTAGTCCCTCTCTGTGTACTTCTGATTGAGCAGAAGGAAAATTGTTGTTCTTGGAGTTGGCTTCTCTTTCCTCCTCATCACTACTCACCTCCACTGACATGGTGACAACAGCCTTCTGGCCTCCCGGAACACAGGAATAAATCCTGCAAAAAAAAAAGATGTGTCCTTGAAACTTAAGCAAGAACAACAGAAATTTCTTAATTTTCTTTGAAAAAGCCTACTAAAATGTTTAAGAGAAAAACTTATTTTCTTTAAGCATAAAAAAGAGTGAGTATTTGAGGAATTTAGAGAATTTTCAGCTATTTTGATTTAAAAAAAAAGTACTTTTATTCACAAATATCTAGTTTAATAGAGGTTATACGGTACTTCAACTGACTTAGTTCTTTTTCGCCCAGAAAAACTTACGCATTATCAAAGTGCATTTGACTGCTGCAGCAAGTATTACCACTAGTTGGTTGCATTCTCACCTCCAATGCCTTTTGCACTTTCACCGATCTATTGCTGCTGCTGGTCGGATTGTTGTTGAGTGATGCACCCACACTAGTTGCTCTTGCACACAATCGCACTGCTGGTGGTTGTTGTTGAAAGACAGCAGATGAGTTGGCACTAATTCTATATTGAGGCCTATAGCATTGACCCTGCTGCTGCTGGTTGTTTTGACGACGACTCGCTTTCCGGCTGTCCCGTTGTTCCCGTTCTGACATGTAGCGCTCTCGTTCCAACAGTTCCTAAAAAATATAAGCTATATTGAATCAGAAAAAAATATTCGGTACTACTGTATCATACCCCCGTCGTTCCCGTAAGAGAGCTTGAGAGTTAGAGATGCGCGCACAAGTTTACCTGTGAGATGAATTTGAGCAAGATTCTGGAGAAAACAAATGCATTTCGGGCTTTTTTTCCATAGACCAGTGAGAAAAACATGGTAAAAGGGCAAAAAAGAAGAAAAAACTGCCTCAACCGCAAATGACTGGCCCAAAAAGTGGGGTATAAATACAGTAGAGTCAAATATTCTCTAAAAACAGCAAAAAACCTCTTCTCGTATGCGGATCTCCTCCAGAAAGCGGAACAACTTTTTCATAATCCTGTTCACCCTGTCCATTTTCACCTCATACATCTGGCGGATTTCTTGAGCGTGTCGCAACTCATGCATTCTCTTTTTGACCAGTTCATCAGCTAGAACAACCACAAGATTGTCATGATCACAATTAAAAACAGCAAATCTCCCACCTTTCTGTTGAGTAAGGTTACTGTTGTGCAACAAAGAAGATTCTTGTACAATTAGTTTCTCGTTTTCTTCGTAGATCTCCTTCCGCCAAACATCTTTGCGCATTGTCCATGAGTCTTCTGACAGATCAGCAATTTCAACTCTTAGATTGGCCAGATGATTGAGCACAGAAGCGAAGGAAGGACGATTTCGAGATCTCTGGGCCCAGCATAAGCGAAGTAGATACTTGACACAGTCCGGAGCTGTTCTTGGAATGTGCAGATTGAGCTTGCTGAAATTTTGGATTTTTTGCCCTTTTTTTATCGTTTTCAGCAGTTGAAACGGCTTTAGAACATCATTTCAGAGCCATTACTAGAGCCATTACCACATACTGTAGCCGGCCTTTCGATTTAATGCACTCAAAAGTTTTTTAGTAAAGGAGCAAAAAAGCGACTAGAGAAAGAGAAACAGCCTACCCAGATCCCACACCATACATAATGGCCATTGGAGCAATGTTTTTGTAGGGCACTTCCTGAGTCAAAATCTCCCACAAACAAATGCCATAAGACCAAATGTCGACCTAAAATTACTTGATGCTTTTCAATCCACTTCATGGAACTCCTACTTTTTCATTGCACGGCTGCGACTTCAACATCTCGGGGCTCATCCACTGTGAGGTTCCACACACCGACATGACCACACTCGGCATCTGAGTTTTATCCCAAGCGTACAGAGAGCCGAAATCACAAATTTTCAAGCAGTCGTTACTGTCCACCAAGATACTACAAAAAGAAAAGGGTGCTACTGTATTATACCCCAATCGCTTATATGCAGACTTTTGAGCGGGGGGTGTAGTACAGTAGAGTTAAGAAAAGGTTTTTTATAGTAAAAATGATTGGATCAAAAGCCTACTTCGGAGTCTTTAAGTCTCTGTGCACAATTTTGAGAGTGTGCAAGTAGTGCATTCCCTCCGCAATTTCAGTTGTCCATCGCATAAAAGTAGCCTTGGAGACGCTGGTCTTGCGAAGCACATCAAACAAGCCCCCTTTCTCGCAGAAATCCATCACAATCACGGGGTAGATGTCTTTAGAGCAGATTCCACTGAAAATATTTCGACTGTAAGCACACTTTCAGTGAGGTTAGAATAGAAGACCCACAGAGTTCTAATGACATTGGGATGGTCCAGAGCCATCAACTTTTTGATGTCCACTTCACTGGCTCTGTTCAACTTCTTGAGAGCAACAAACTTGCCTTCCAGCTTGCCTCTGAACACCGAGCTCTGGTTGCCACCACCGATGTAGTTCTCCTTGAAGTTGACATCAATGCTTTCCAGACTAATTTCAAAGCTGTCGTTGTCGCTGTCTTCTGCCCCAATGGAAGCACTAAAAATTTGTTGAGAAAAATTAATACACGGTAAATAGCGGATCGCCTAAAATCGGGCCAGAACATTCATCCGGGCTTTTGGAATGGCAGCAAGGTAGTAGTCTTTAGAATAAAGCTGGTTGGTTGTTGAGATATGACCAAATCCAGCCGCAAACTCACTTTTTAGCCTTGTTCTAGTCTTGATCATATCTCAGCAAAGAAGCCACTTTTTAAAATTCTGCCTTCAGATTCGAATTCCTACTACCTTTTTGCATATATGAGCGCCTCAGGACAAAAAAAATTCCGCAAAATATAGAACTTGCCGTATTTACTCTAATAAGCGGGCACCCTAAATTCAAAAAAGTGTGTTTGTGGCATTGTGTTTTTGAACTACGTTCTGCTAGTGCCTAGTGCTCATGTTTTATACCAAAATGTAGCCTAGATTATAAGCTACATTTTGGTATGTAACATGACCAGAAGACACCTAGAGTAAATGCGATAGTAATGTTTAGTAAGCCAACGGTTACCACCTCTTTTAGCGTTATGACTTCAAAAAATAACTCACTCATTTCTGTTGTTGGAATAGAAAAAGTTGAGACTCCCAAGAACTGGCTTGAAGCAGCTCATGAGTGTGCCGAACCCACTCAATGAGTCGACAAATTTGTTGTTAGGGTTGGACAACTCCAAGGGCATGTCAATGGCTGTGGCGTCCGTCTTCATGGGGCTGTTCATGGGTGGAGGAGGTGGACTGTTGGAGTCTTCCGTCAGGGAAACGGTCGACAGTTGAGCTTCTAGTGGACCTGCAACCCTAATTTAGTAGACAAAAACAGCCTTGAGTGGAGAAGAAAGCCTACTTTGCAGATTCATAGAGGCATTCTTCACTGGACTGTCTACTGGAGGCATCTTTTGAGCAGGTTGAGACTGTTCTCTGGCTATGAGATTTACTTTAGAGGAGGGGAGCGTTGGCTACAGCATCCCAGTTCTAACTACAAAAACAATAGACTGCGCCAAGTAATATACCCGTTCCAACGGTTGCTGCAAATTTTGACCTTGTTTACTAAGTGGGTGTGGAACACGCCAGGGAATAAACCAAAGTGCAAGAATAATTATGTGGCATCTTCTCGAAATCATCCAAAACATGTTTTTTGGTGTTCTAGCACCTAAAACACACAAAAAACATGTCACGGATTCGTCTCGCAGGTAAGTCATGCGCGCACCTCTTAACCCTTTTTAAAGCAGTAGGAAAGAGAATAATGCTAGGCAACAGAGGAAATGTCCAGCCCGCATTAAAATTTGAGTGATTTACGCTGTCTTCGATGGCAATGCACCTTCAAATGCAAAAAACACAAAAAGAGCACCCTATTTTCTGTAAGAAAGCCCCGGAAACACACATCACTGTGGCACTCAAGCAGTTGTATCAGACAAAATGTAGAAGAAAAAACAGGAAAAGCAAAAATCACGAAGAGTGCATATATAAATAGGCTAAACAGCAGCAAGAAACTGTGTGTGTGTGCATGACCATCAGCACAGTGGAATGTGTGCAACCCCTCCCTGCCTTCCTCCCACTAAATCAAGTCAGAAGAGAGTGTGGTTAATTGTGAATGGGGAAAAGCAGTAGCATGAGTCAGAGAGATAGAGACCGGCTCCAGCAAACAACAAGTTTTCACCCTCTGTTCCTCTGCTAGTCTCTTTGTTGTTGTTTGCTACAACTTTTCCCACCCTCCTTTGATTTCTTTTCTCCTGTATGAGTGGTGGGGGAAATTAGTTTGAATAGAAAAAATAACGCAATCCTTTTCTCCCTCTTCTCTCTGCTGCGCGCTTTTCTTCTTGCGCACTCTTTCGGTGTCATCCACGTGCAATAAAATGGGACAGGGTATGAGAAACACGCTGAGGTAAGTGGGTTTGCAAGAAGAACACCTTTTTAAATAGTTCTGTTGGTTTTGGAGGCTTAAAAATGAAATGATCTCGTTGACGGAAGGCAATACGTGGAGGAGGTTCCGAGTCAGTCTTCGCATCACATAGGCTGCTCTTCATGGGGCTCAGAGCGCTGAAGCCAAATTGTGCAGACACACACAAACAGATCGCACACAAGATGCATGAAAACATCTGGCACACATGGGTAGAGACCGGATTCGTATGCCAGAAAGTCTGATCCACAGCTGCGTCCGACCACTTTTTACCTCAATTTTTGACATCTTTTGCCGACTTTGATGCTGATGTCTCTAAGGCAAAAAAATCGTGAGGATTCCGAATTTGCCGACCGTTTTTAGATAACACAACAACTTCGCCCCTAAAGAACCCAAAATCGAGAGTTGAATCGAAGCCGGGCTTTTTAAAGGTAGCTTGTCGTAACAGACCTGCCGGAACACGAATCCGTACGTGAGTCGCCTCACGCAACAGCTAAAGATAAGCACTCCGAAGAACAGTCCCTTAAAGAAGACGGGAATCCTTATAAGAATACTTATAGATAGATTACACCGACAAAGTACTGGCTTTGGTTAGCTTACTAAGGCTTAGAGAACTCTTATTTTTTCTGGAACACGGGCAAGCCAAGCCATTTTAAATGACATGTGTATGAAACCTATCAGATTGTTGATTGTGCTAAAAGATTTATTTTTGGTCGACGTCCACACACAAATGCCTGTAAATTGGCGACTGATCTGAGTGTCTGAATTCCTCGGTCTCGGATTGGGACTAGCGCTGGCACTGGTTTTGTAAGCAAGTAGAGTAAAATCTTGACTGTAGTAGACCATAAAAAACCGTCTTAAGCGGCCTGGCAACCCTTTTTTAAGCCGAAAGGCTGCGAACTGTCAGCCGTTGCAGTGATGGGTGACCTTCAAACATTCCAAGGTCATCCACTTGTTTGGATGGAAAACAATTGGAGCACCAAAAGAGTGATAGCCTGCTCAAACACCTAGGCTGTTTAAATTAAAGGAGAAAAAAGTGGTTTACTTGGTGGACTAAAAAGAGATTAAATGAATGGTGACAATTGCAATTAGAGGAACTTGTTTCGAAACACCTTCTCACACAGGTAATGGCGTCCACTTAATACTCAATGCTGGCACACAGGCAATCGGCAGCGCCCAAAGAATGTTGGCCAGGAGGGTTAATTAGCAGCCTGCTTGCCAACATCTGTGCTCTCATTGTTTTCAGCAAAAGCACAAAAAATTTAGGCGCTATATGCTCACACCCACTCGGTTAAACCTTCACCTCCAAATTCATTGCATTGCTCCCAAAAAAATTTCGCAAACATTCTTAAGTGCGAAAACTCACATAGCGGCATGCCTGTCTTTGCCAAGCACCCCTAATAGCAGGAGTAGGAGGTAACCAAGCGACACAAAATTCAACCTTGACAATATTGCTCATGTTCACACACAATTGTTCCACACAGCCAACGGCCCAGCAGTGGGGGTGGCACAGTAGTCTCCCTTCAATTCATGTGCTCCACACAAAGGTACACCGGGTTCAAAGCTTGCGGTCTGAAATCTGGCCTCCGATTTTGCTCCACCCAATTATTGGAGAAAAAAACAACAACAAACAATTGACAAGTGGAGTGAAAAAGTGGCTTAGAGGAACTATTTTATTACTCACCCCTTTTTTTTCTCTTACTCATACATTTTTTTGGAGCGGAATAATTGAGAGGTTGGCCAGCTTGTCAGCCAACCCACTCATTGTTGGCACATGTGCCAAGCAGGCGAAGAGCAAAGATTTGGGAGCTCTTTGCAGACATTGGCACTGGGACTTTGTTGTTTGAACCAAGGTGGAGAAGACGCTAACAAGACAGAAAGTTTATGGCTGTGGTGCAGTAGACCCTTGAGGCTTACGCACAACTCGTAACTGTCTGATTTGCGAACTCGCCAACTCGCTGGCACATTGTTTTGACATGCACCCAGTAGTCAAAATATCCTCAGAGATCTAAATCTGGAAGCAAACCCAAAGCTAATCACTGAGATATGACCACTAGTTGGACTAGCGGCATATTTAGACTGGCACAATGTAGCCTTCAGTCAACAACTAAGATAGTTTTTTTTTCTAAATTCTACGTAGGCAAAGACACCTACACACACGCACACACATCTCCTCCTTTTGTTCACAAATTACACTCTACACACTGTTGCTGGAGTAGCAGCTGGAAGTAGTCGACAAGGCCAGGCACACTGACCAAAATAGCCACAACTGTGCTCTTTTTTTTATCACTCACTTGAGGTGTCTGGCCAGAGCACAGAATGACGTCTATTTGTTGGCTGGCTAGGCAAACATGCCTAATAAGAGGTTGATTTGACCTATGCTTTTGAACATGAGTGATAAAAAAAATCATGGGGCAGAGACACTGATAACACATGCACCTTTCTTGCTGCTCCGCTTTTCTCGAAAACAAAAGTGTTAGCTTGCATAGGACGCTGCTGGGATATGTGTAACAAGTGGTTAAAGAACTTGGATAGAGCCAAATCACAGGGTCGCTGGGCACACAGCACAAACACTACAATTGGTCGGATCATAATATAGTAGAACATATAAGCCCCCGTCAGCCCCTTTGCGAAGGCTAGGGGCTTCAGAGATAGAGATGCGCTCACAAAATCACTTGTGAGACGAATCCGACCAAGACTCTAGATAAATAAACGTATCTAGAGATTTCTTTGTCATAGTCCCGTGAGAAAAACATGGTAAAAGGGCAAAAATTGCACAAATAGACTACGAAAATAACAGCCTTAACCAGAGAGGACAGGTACATCGCAACTCGCTTTACCGTCTCTAGGTCACTAAAATAGTCTCGTGGTGGCGTATAACCCAGAACAGTGAAATTGGCGATTCAATTGATCGAATATCTCAATGAATCGCCAAGCGTCAAAGCAAATGAACTTTTTTTATCTGTCTTGATAAAACACCTTAAAAAAAAAGATTCAATTATGTCCTCTAAGAGACACCAGAAAAACCCGGTTTTGAGACTTTGAAACTCCCGCAAGAGAAGACAAAAAAGCAAATGTCTCTCTTGAAGTTAGCTGACTTCTTCTTGACTCTCTTCAGTGCTGGACGTATTGATTTGTGCTGCTGCTGCTGCAGTAAAGAAAAAAAAAACAGAGGAAGGGTAGAGAAGCAAAGAGGCTGGCAAGTGAGCATCATCAGCCAATCGTGTGGGTAGTGTCCCTGCTTGCTGCATGATGCATAAAAGGCAGCAGCAGCATGAAGCTAGAGAAAGCACTCGATTAGATGAATAATTGAATAAAAGTACGCCAAAATTGAGTAAAAATAAACATTCAATGTAGAAGAAGTAATAAGTTGTCGTGGAATTGTTATCAAAAATCAAGTTGACCAACAACTCGTAAGATTCTAACTCGAAAAGCTGCAAACTCAACAACTTGCAACCTTAAAAATCGGGTGATAACATAAGTTTTGCTTACTCCGCTCTACCGCATAAAAAACCAAACTTTATTGGAAAGAAGGGTTGTATAAAGGAGGTACAGGCCCTGTACTACAGGGGCAACGAAGAGGCCAATTTGTGAAGGAGGGTGCGCTCAGATAAAGAGAAGATCTTGGGCATAGTTTTCTAATCCAGTAGAGTCCAGAATTTTTTATAAAGGCCAACGACGTGAACGATACCAAGACTTAATGAGGCCAAATAAGACTGAATATAAGTATTTTTGTGGTAAATAGAGTCGATGGGTTTCATTAGATTGTTGGCAGTGGTCGTCTGCCGCCAACTAATTCTTCAGCTTTGGCTTCGGAAATTTGTGCCTCATCCGGCACACACAATCGTGGCAATAGCTGTAGTTGGACTAACTTAGCACAACCACCTCTGAAACACCCTTGACCAAAAAGGAAGCAATGAGCTGTGTGTGTGCGAAAATAGCCTTAGGTTAGGCAGTAATAAACAGCAGGCCAATGACGTCAAAGGCTCGAATAAGAGAGAGGACGCAATTTCGCAAACCTATAGCCCTTTGGCATTGGAACAGAGAGTTGCCTTCTTCTTTGCGTTGGGCGGATGGCAGGACATGTTGCTTGGCGGAGGGTATTCCCCTTTGTGTTTTTGTCTTTGCTCAGAAAAATGAGTCATTCGACTCCTATACTTGGCTACTGCCATTTTATTGGTCACAGCAAAACAAGAGTATTAAGCAAAGAGAACTGTTTTGGTGGGTAAAAGCCATTGAGTTTTATGCAAGCCCTTCTTCCAGCAATGCAAAAGGAAATTTTTTACCCACAAAAAAGACAGGAAAGGTCATGGTTTTGATGTGCACCAACTGACTTTGATGGATTTGTGCTATAGTCAACTGTCGATAGTGCATACCAGGGGTTTATAGAAATGAATGGCCAAATAAATTAGTTGAGCTTGTCTATTAATGACATTATTTTTTCTAAACTCAAGAGCATCACTTCCACAGGTTTTCAATTAGTTTCATCAAGCCGAGACACTTTTCTTCTTCATAAGGCAAAGTCACCACTTGCACACCGAGCGGAAGTCCTCGAGAGTTGGCCGCCGAGTTGCGTACAATTCGGAGCAGAAAGTTTTGGTCTAGAAGGCAGCTATTATATGCAAAAAAGGTGTGCAAAAGAATAGAGCTGTTACCGGTGGGCCATTTCTCTTCGTCCATCAGATCGTCGTCATCTTGTTGGGTCACCTTTCCGGTCGGAACAATTCCGGCTGGATAGTCAAGCATGTTGAAGAGAGCAGTAGCAAAGGCACAAGCTCCCAACTTGCTGGGATATTCGTGGGGCACTGATGGAACTAAGTGAAACACCACTAAGTCTCTTGACTGCGCCTGGATATCCCCTCCCCCTCCTTTAAGCCTCCCAAAAAAGCGCTCTTAACCACTTTTTTATGGGAACCTACCGACAAAAGCTGGACAAATCAAGCCGTCCAGTTCCAATTCATGCCAGAGAGAAGAAAACTAGACGAGAACAAGTTTTTGTATTGACAAAACTGATGGAAAAACAAAGCTTGAAAAAAACCTGCTCGATATAAGAGTCACAAGTTGCTTGAGCCATACGCACATCCTCCGCTGATTGCACAAATGAAGCAGCAAGAACGGCTGCTTGAGGACTCCAGTAGGACAGTGGATAACTGGAAATAACGGCTAACAGGGAGATACTGACTCCAAAAGTCTTTGTTTAGGGGCTGTCCAAGTGTTACGAGTGCTTTAATACCTATTGGCTGAAGTGGAATCTTGAAAAATGGTATTTTGCTTGCCTACTAGTGCTCAAGAGAGGGGTAAAAGCACAAAAGCAAAGGTTTTGCCACGTGTTCCTACTCACTTTAACGCCAGAGGAATGAGTACATGGAAATTTAGCATATTTTTTGAACAAAATAAATACCTTGCAAGCCATCTGATGAATTTAGGAACCTGGAATATGTTTTTCGACTCTACTGTATTATACCCCTCCCCCAAATCTATATACAGTCAAACCTGGATAAGCCGACACCCCTAAATTCAAAAAATGTGTTTGTGGCATTGTGTTTTTGGCCTATATTTTGTTGGTGATTCTTAAGCATGTTATATACCAAAATGTAGCCTAGATTATAAGCTACATTTTGGTATATAACATGCCCAGAAGACACCAGCAAAACATAGGTCAAAAACACAATGCCACAAACACATTTTTGAATTTAGGGGTGTCGGCTTATCCAGGTTTGACTGTACAGCCCTCAATCCCAATAAAATTTGATTGAGTAGCCCTTTTTACTAAGTGGCCCCTTGCTTGTCTCTTTCTCTCCCTATACAGTCTTTAGTCCCTTAAAAATGGTGAAAAAATGCTTCTTATATGGTCAGTATGCCTAGAAAACCCGAGTACTTGGGGGTGTATAATATCGTAAATGTTCTAACAGATTAAAATACCTTCAAGAGTGTAGCAAAGTCTTTCATATATGGGTCCACCACATCTTTGCTGAACAGTTTGAGGAAAAAGGCTCCCCCTTCTGGCAGCACACACTTCAACACTGTGGAAACGGCGAGTTCAGGCGTTGGCAGGCGGAAATGTACAAGTTCATGACCCTGAGCCCTCAACTTGTCCACTGTCTCTTGCACCACTCTTGCACAACTAAACATTTCGGCTTAAAAATCACCACTAAGTTGGCCAACATACGCTGGAGTTGGTTTCAAAAACCCATCATTAGTGAAATAGCCGATGCGGAGAGACTTCTTTTTACTCATTTGCTCCATCAAATGAGGTCGCATGGGTATGGGAGAGTGTTTTGGGACCAACTTACGGTACTCCTCCGATCCGAAGACCTGTTCCAATAGAAAAACTTGTTCATCGACGGATTTGGTGAAGAAGCCAAAGCTGAGACCAAGACGACCTCGGCCCGGCACTCCTCCATGTGATTGCTGCACTACAAATCGCTCTGAAATTTGATATATGTACATACCGTATTCTCTCTAATAGAACCACATCCCTAATTCAAAATCGTGTTTTTGACGGGGGCTTAGAGTTTTGTTTTGTTTATGCGGTAGGTTCCCGTAAAGGAAACTATGTTCAAGATCTTCTCTTTTCCTACAGAGTGGGACCAAGGCAACAGCTTTTTTCTCTGCTAGAGCTATTCTTTCACAACATTTTCTTTTAAAACTCGACTTTGATCCAACCTTGACACGGTTTCAGAGTAGTCAATCCACAAAAAGAAGCAGGAATTCGCAAACTGCCAGCCAAATCACTGCCTGTGGCAAAGGGTGTTCCTCCGGCTGCAAGCAGACAGGCCTCTCCACCACTTGAACCCCCAGGAGTTCTTCACCAAATACAATTAGTTCATATTCCAAAAAAAAAAGAGCAGCAGCAGCATCATACCTTTTCACGTCATAAGGGTTGACAGTGGTGCCATACACCGGGTTGGAGCACATGAAACTCAGCAGGGCCTGAGGAACATTGGTGTAAACAAAAGGAACAGCACCCAGGCTTCTTAGATGAGTCACAAAAGAGCAGTCTTCTTGTTGGGGGCAGTTGAGCAGTTGAGTGAAGCCAATGCAGGAATCATAGCCTTTCAACTACAATGCCGTCTGTTTAATATATATGGCTGAAGGAGAATCATATTGCTTACATAAAAGTTGCTTTTGACACTGAATGGAATGCCATAAAGAGCCGGCTTATCCAGCTGGTTGGAGTACTTGCTGTCCACAGCTTCTGCTTCCCGGAAAGACTCAGTGAGAAATTCGCAGATGCAGTTGTAGGCATCCTGAACTTGCAGAGCCTTCCAGGAATAAGCCTTCAACACGGTTTGAGCATTGTATTGATCTTGTTGCAAGGCGTCTATAATAAAAGAGGCTCTATTCAAAAAATGAGGTCCCTTCGCTAGGGGGGCTTATTAGAGGGAGCTTAATAGAGTTTAATAGATTTACCTCGAAGTTCAAACAAGGATAGCGACAAAATCTCTTCTCTGATCTCAGGGTCTTGTCTCTCAACTATAGCCTTGACTTCATCAAATCTTTTCTGACGATTGATCTGCACACTGGATATTGCCTTCTGACTCACAGCACCAGCATTCCAAGGCTAAAATTTGAACAAGTGATCTAATAAACAATATGCCCTTAATCCCAATAAAATATGGTTGAGCAGCCCTTTGTACTAAGTGGCCCCTTACTTATCCCTTCCCCTCCCTTATACAGCCCTTCTTCCCAATAAAATATGGTGGAGTAACCCTTTTTACTAAGTGGCCCCTTACTTATCCCTTCCCCTCCCTATACAGCCTTTAAAAATGGTATATTCATTTTTTTGGAGGAAGGGCATATAATACAGTAGTAGCGTAAAAAGCAATGCCTGACAAATGGAAAAGATGGTTTATGAAGCGGAAAAGGTGACCCACCATCAAGTTGCCCATTGGTTTTGTTTTCAGCAAAGGCAATCCAAATACTGCTGAAAAATCAAAGAATTATGTTTATTAATCAAATAAACGATAGATAAGAGTAAGTGTGCCCGTTTGGTCACATATTTGGTGGGAAGGACACTTTCTTTTGCTCCCATTTCACCATCTGCAGATAGTTAAAGAATGGGGGATTTTTTTGCAAAAAATATTACAGCAAGAGAAAATAACAAAAGGTCAGCACACTACACCACTTCTATTGACATTTTTAGTATGAATTACAAAAAGAGGAGAGTGAATAGGGAGCTGATAATATGCTGCTTGTTTTCCTCCCACAAATCCCACTCTCTACCCCATGTTTTGTTATGCAAACTAAAAATTAAGTGCCTGAGAGAGAAATTCCTCAGCTTTCTAATAAGGTGTGTGAATCATCCGCAAAATAAGTGCCAATTATTACCAGAGCATTGACACAACTTTAGCTCGGCAACCGTTTTTGGATAGCATTGATAGCTATGCTTAAGAGCTTGGTCCAATTTTCGCCTTCAATCCCTAAGCTGATTACGCGGCACCTTAGAATGTTTTGGCACTACTGTATTATACTCCCCCTCCATATACTTATACTCCATCCCCCCGCCCCCAAGAAAAAAAAAAGTACCTGCTTTTCTAGGTACATTGACCATATGAGAAGCATTTTTTTACCATTTTTAAGGGATTAAGGGCTGTATAGGGAGGGGACAGGTAAGGAGCCGCTTAGTACAAAGGAGCCACTCTGTAGGAAAAGAGAAGATCTTGAACCTAGTTTCCATTATAGAGCCTACCGCATAAAGAAGCTCTGGTATGCATGAGCATCCAGATCAGGTATGCTTAACTCTAAGCCGCCTTCGCCTCCGTAAGGGTGCGAAGGCGGAATCCGAGCAGGATGCTGTAGAAATAAATGCATTTCAGGCCTTTTATGCCATAGTTCAGTGAGAAAAACATGGTAAAAGAGCAAGAAAAAGGCGAAAGCATTGCACAAATGGGTTTGAGAAGAAACTGCCTTAACCGCAAAGCACCGATCCTACTTTTTGCATACAAGTCTTAGGCAAGTTCCCACTTAAATTGTAGCTTATTATCTCAGCTACAATTTGCGTGGTAACTTGCCTGAGGCCATTTACCGTTTAGTAGGACTGTTTAGCATATCTATAAAAATGTGAGAGAATATTTTTGCACGACAGTTTAGTGACGACACTCAACTCGGCCGTGTCCAGCTTGGTTTGAAATTATTTTTGTCTTAGCACGATAAACATTTTCTCATTTTTTTTGCAAGTGAAGCATAGCCTACTGTTCTGCTGCGATTTTCCATGAACATAGAAGGAAGTGTAAGGGTTTGCGCGGGGCACAAACCCGTTTTGTGGAATGAATTGCATTCCTTCTCTTGGCCGCAGTTTGGTTAGTGTTAGCCAGGCCACTTACTTATTCACCTTCCATCTGCCGACCCACCTGCTGTCTATAGACTATTTTTTGCACCTGTTGTTGAGGAACTGTCAAAAATAAATCAAAACACTTTGTTGAGACCACTGTTTTACAGATCGGCTGATCACCAGCACACCCCAAATGGGCCACTGCTTCTCACGCAATGAAGATAGAGGTATTGAGCTGCCAGAAGATGATCCGCTTAATAAGGTGCGTCTATTTTTATCTAAGTTAAAAAATAGTCCAATTGAAACTCTTGCTCTTACAAAGCTATGTTCAAGATCTTCTCTTTACCTACAGAGTGGGCCCTCCTTAGAGAGTGGCCATTTAATTGTCCCTTTCTCTCCCTATACAGCCCTTAATCCCAATAAAATAAACTACAACTAACAGTTTTAGGATGGTCCATTGACACAAGCTGAGCTGGATAGCCTCGGACAGCGGTTTCTTGCACAGATGAGTGGTGGCACTTATCGGATGGGACAGATGAATGGAGCAGGAGGTGGTCGGCACCTGAACAAAAACAACAAGATGAGCAATGCTAGTGGACAGGCCACGGCAGCAATGTACCATGTGGACTCCTCGCCTTCGCTATTCGAGCACACTACTGCAAATGCGCACTTGTATCATCCAGGTGGTGGCGTTCAGCAAAAGTCGGCTACAATCGGCTCAATGGCTTCCAGCAGTACTCGCATGGCCAGTAGATCCAATGTGGAGCCAAGTAACTTGGAGGTGGAACACCCCTGTCTCAAAAATTTTCTATTTTAGTAGTAAAAGTGGTGGCTATATACGACTACAACAACCGAGTGGATGGGGATATTAACTTTCGCAAAGGGGATATCATGATTCTGATGGATAACAGGTAGTTTAGCTGCACATGTAAACTGGCTCAAATTGATTTCCCGCCTCAAATTAATCATTTACCCCCTCAAATTACTCATTTACCCTTCAAATTGCTTAAACTTGATTACCGTGTTCTCTCTAAAACACAATTTTGAATTAGGGGGGGGGGGTGTAGAGAGTACGGAGAGAATACGGTATCTCGGCTGTTTTATATCAAGTTTTTCTATTTTTTTTTGTCCAGTGTGTAGCCCTGGATCTGCTCTTTCTAATGCAGTATCAGTTGACTCAATGTTGGTGGAAGAATTTAGTGAAAAAGATCTTTTACGGGATGATCTTTTGCTCCATTCAAATACCTTTTTCTCCTGCTTTTTTCAGCAATATTGAGTCAGCTGATGCTGCGTTAGAAAGAGCAGATCCAGGGCTACGCACTGGAAAAAAAATTACAAAAACTTGTTGTTAAACAGCCGAGTTAATGAAGTTTAAGCAATTTGAAGAGATAAACCCCTGGGTGGGAGAGTCAACTGTTTAATTAAATTGTTGTATAGCATGATAGGTGCGCACATCTTAGGCCGTTTCTTTTGGCATACGATGTGTAGCCCTGATGATAGGCACTCCACAAACACCGAAATGGGGTCAAAAGCATCAAAAATGAGCCAAATACCCGATTTTGCTAAAAAAATGTTCTATCCAGCAACAACGACTGGTGGTTTGTGGAGCATCGGAAGAATGGAGTAGGCTATGCACCACGTAATTTCCTAGCCAGAATGGAGTCTCTAGAGTCGGAAGAGTAAGTCCTCCACTACTTTTGAGTCCAACCCAAAATTTTTATGCTTTAAGGTGGTATGCTGGAAAAATCCAACGAAGTTTGGCGGAAAAGCTGGTCATTGCTTCCAACCTCCCTCGCGGAACTTTCCTCATTCGCAAACGAGAGCCCAGCAATGAATATGCGCTCAGCATCAACGACTCCAAAGCCAACTCCTATGAGGTGAAACACTACAAAATTCGACCACTGGACGGAGGAAATGGCTTCTACATCACTACCAGGAAAATATTCCCAAGCATCCGTGATCTAGTCTCCTACTACTCAAGTCAGCTTTGAGTTATTTAAGGGAATGGCTGTGTTTAATTTAAACGCTAAATGGTCATTTATGAATGCCTTTCTATATTTTTTGATGCTACTCGGTTTCGTAGTCCTTAAAAGCCAGTTTTAAGTAACAATTTCACTTAAAAGAGGCCAAAAAAGTAACTTAGAGGGGAGAATAAGGGCTGAATTGGGAGGGGAAGGGAGTCATAGGAGGTCACTAACATGAAGGGCCATTCATCTGTCTCTCTTACTGAACCAGGGCAAAAAGTGCCTCTAGAATCTAGAGTCTAGATGCATTCTTTGATCGAGAGTATTGCTCGAATTCCTCTCGCAGGTAAGTTTGGGCTTTTTGTTCGTTTTTTGGCATAAATTATACATGAGTAACAAAAAGTAAAATAAAATATAAAACAAATGGTTGCAGGAGAATCAGGAGGTTTGTGTTCGCGCCTCACATTCCCAGCTCCCAAAGTGGCACCAGTGCGCACAGATCTTAGTCACGACACTCAAAAGAATTGGGAAATACCCCGGGAAGAGCTGCAACTGTTGGAGAAACTGGGAGACGGTAACTTTGGAGAGGTCTGGCTAGGCTCTTGGCGAGGAGTCGTCGAGGTGGGCATCCACTTATGTTGGCCGAAAATCTAATAGATAAGCGACTCTTTTAGGTGGCCATTAAGACAATGAAGCCAGGCACAATGAGTGTGGAAGCTTTCCTAGCGTATGTGTTAAACAGCTGAAAGCAAATTAGATTTGTCACTGTTTTAGAGAAGCTCAAATAATGAAGCAGTGCAACCACCCCAAATTGGTTAGGCTCTATGCTGTGTGCACAGTCGGCGATCCTTATTACATTGTAGGGCTCTTTTCATTGCACAACTTCTTGAGCAAAAACGTCGGTTAGGTTGTGCGGATAGTTGGGGAAATTATTCTAAAAAAATTGGCCCTATACGACCAGTGGGTGTATAAGATACTCTTAAGAGGTATCTGGTCACTTCGCAGTCGAAGATATAGAGCGGACTCCTGCCTATTGTGACTCATCGCAATTTAATATACCTAGCTTTCTTCCCGTCCTATGTATGGGCTTGGGTGGCCTATTGGTAGAGATCGAATTCGTATGTTCGATCCGCAATTGGATCCGAGCGTTTCCTTTACCTTAATTGCTAGCCCTCAATCTTTACTCTCTTAAAGGCGAAATTGTTGAGTTGTCCAGAAATGACCTACAAATTCAAAATCCCTACAATTTTTTGCCTTAGATCAATTACAAAATGGGCAAAAGATGTCAAACTTTGAGGTAAAACAATGGTCGTACCCAGCTGTTGATGATCCAACTTTAAAGGCATAAAAATCCGGTCTCTACCTATCAGTTAAGGCGCTTCCCTGCGGATCCAAAAGGGATCAAATACCCCCCTGCACGGTGAGTTGGTGTCGGCGGATTTACCTGCTATCAAATCCAACTGCGAGCAAATGTTGTCTGTTTCGCAGAAAAGAACAACTAAAACACGTTCTTTACCATTTAAGATAACCGAATTCATGATAAATGGCTCTCTGCTTCACTACCTTCGCAAAGACGACCGCAGTCTGAGTGCTCAGGCCCTGGTGGACATGTGTGCACAGGTGGGTAGCTCACTTGGCTCGCCCCAAAACACCTGTGCCCCTATTGCAGATAGCCAATGGAATGATGTACTTGGAGAGTCGCAAGCTTGTGCACCGAGACTTGGCTGCTCGCAATGTGCTTGTGGGCGAGAAAATATCCGGTGTCCCTGAGGTGAAAGTGGCCGACTTTGGACTGGCCAGAAAACTGATTGGAGAGAACATTTATGAGGCACAAACTGGTGCTAAGTTCCCTATCAAATGTAAAAGCTTACTGCCTTTCTCAGGCCGCATATAGCCCCTATATTGGACGTTTAGGGACGGCTCCCGAAGCGGCTACTTTCGGCAACTTCACCGTCAAATCAGACGTTTGGAGCTATGGTATTTTACTTTACGAAATCTTCACCTTTGGCCATGTTCCTTATCCGGGTATTTTGAGTCGTCTACACAGCTTTTTTTAGTTTCATTATGTTGTAGGAATGCATAATAGAGAAGTCATTGAACAGCTGGAATTGGGCTACAGAATGCCTAGACCTAATGGATGTCCAGATCCTATTTACCAAGAAATGTTGAAGGTATTTTGACTCTACTCCACTTTTCACCCTTTTTTTTGCCCTTTTACCATGTTTTTCTCACTGGACTATGACAAAGAGGCTCTAAATGCATTTATTTCTCCAGAATCTTGCTCGAATTTATCTCACAGGTAAGGGTGTGCGCGCATCTCCAACTCTCAAGCACTCGCCGCCCCCTTATAGGGGCTCGGAGGCTTGGAGTTGAGATGCGCGCACAAGCATACCTGAGACATAAATGACTTGAGAAGAAGCTCTGGATGCATGGAAAATAGCATACACGTCAGATAATACAGTAGTACCGCCATTTTTGCGGTTGCTTATACTGGACCTATAACTTTGGACCTATTAATTATCGATTTGTTGGTACTGCTGTATTATTTTGAGAAGGGACGAACCTCTGAACAGTTTTTTTGGAAGTTATGGAACAAATAAGACAACAAATAAACTAAAAAAAACATTGTTTCAGTGTTGGGACAGGAGTCCAGACAAGAGACCTACCTTTGAGTACCTGTTCGCCTTCTTCGACGACTATTTCGTGAGCATCCAACCCAACTATGTGCCGCCAAGTGTGCAGAGTATGGACGTGCACATGAACTAGGACTACTAAGCTGGTCATCCACACAGCAATGCTCGCTAGTCTACTAAGCCTTTGAATGTATCCGTGGTCTTGACTCAAGCTATAATCATAGACACAAAATCAGGTGTCTTAAATTGGTTGGCCCTATTTTACAATCGAGTGCCGTTTAGCCTGCTCTCCTGTTGTTTGAACCCCTTCTAAGCATTTTCCAATACACATTTGCCACACTTTTCCGTCAGAGAAAGTTGAGTTTTCGGAAAATTCTAAAATATCCATATTTTTGCCTTGATTAGTCCGTAATTCAAGGAGCTAAACATCCCAGCAACTTCATCTAGGGCATACAACTTAGCCTTAGTCTAAGGTTAGGCCAGCGCAACGTCTTCTATGAGGAAGTGCGGAAAATGGCTTGCTTATCCTATCACAAATGCACCAAAATAAAAAGGCGTCCGATTGCAAAAAAAGGGCCAGTTCTTTTGTAAGTATTTTTGTGTAACCCACTAATTTATTCACTAACCTCGACCAAATGTTCTAATAGAGCCCCCCAATAGAGCTCTATTAGAACATTTACGGTAGACTTTTGTTAAAAAAAATCAGACAATCTTGCCTTAAGCTTAATCAAAAACATGGTTTTTTTTCTCATTTTGGAGTGTGTTTAGCTCAATTGTCTTTATTGTGTTAGCATTTGTTGCAAGCCAAAAACTCTTTCTTTTACTTCAACACAAAGAATATCAAGTGCTGTTGTATTCTCAGCCAATTGTTGGCCCTATTAAAGAATGGGCCCCATTTTTTGCCTTCGTCCCAGCTCCAGTAACTAAAACATCGTAGGATTCCCTAACATAAGATTGTTTACCTTGGGGGACCAAGGCAAAAAATGGACCCGATTCTTCAATAGGGCCCAATTGTTTATTTGTTAGCTCTTTTTGGTGACTCTTTAGCTGCGTCTGTTTTGTCTCTTGCATTTTCACGCAAAACAGACAAAAAACATGATGATTTTAGTTTTCGGCTAAAGTTCTCCTTTATTTTCTCCTCCATTTCGCAGGTTTAAACCACTCTTTTAGCTGTATTATGGCTTAAAACGTATAGAAAACATTTTTTTGGCAGGCGGTCCGCCATTTGCTAAGAGAAAAATTTTGCTTGGGACACCAAGGTAGACAACCTTGTAAACGGTGTGTTGAAAACCCAACTACTACACTTAGGCATACTACTAGGCCCCGGGCATAGGCTAGGCCGGCAGGTATACCCTGTTTTACCCAATTTTAGTGGTTCACGGCTAACCTAGGCTGGCCTACCCTAAGCACAAGACTTAGTTATATGCCTAAGTGTAGGGATAGTACCTGGAATTGCTCCCCTTGGTCCCCCAGCGCATTTTTGATAAAAAGTTGCTTGTAAACGGTCGACCGCCATCTAATAACATGCTTTCTATCGTTTTCAGCGCCTAAAAATTGCCCGAGGAGTGGTTAAACCCACCAATATTGAGGACGTCGTAAAAAAACTCCAATTTTTGATAGAGTTGCCAAAAAAACTAACCTTTGCTCTTTTTATTTATTGTCCAAAGAGCAGTGCCAGCGAATAGGTGATCCTTACTTGCTTTCATATACTTATCCTTTCATTCAAATTCCTATTTAAAAACTCCAGCATTTGGCTTATTTGTTAATGTCATTCCAGCAGATTTTGCTACTGTTACCTTTCCACACTACGTCTTCAATGTTAGGAGAAATGGGCGCAGAAAGAGAAGGGTTAGAGATGCTCGTATAGACCTACGTTTTAAATAAATGCGAGCAATGCTTTAGGAATTTTTAAAATAAATCTTAACATTGTAGACGTAGTGTTGTAATACGTACAATATGTGGATATTCAACCAAATTACTTGAAAACAATAAACTTTTTATTGATCAGCAGTCAAAGGGAAATATATATATTTTTGGTAAGCAGTATAGAAAAATATAATCAGCATAAAAAAACAACACAAGTGGACTATTAACGTGGTTTGGTTAGCGCATAGACCATCCATCAAAGTTGCAGTCGGTGTATATATAAAATTTTAAGTAGTACAGAAGAAAGAAAAAAGTTGGTATCTGCATACACCAAATGGGCATCTGCATCCACAAAGCAACACCAAACGGGCATGCCCGCTTAATAGAGTCAATGGAGCACTTACAGGATACGCCACCCACTCGATTAAACAAAAGAAACTTTTAATAAATAGTTGACCACACAAATTTACACAACCCAACTGGGATTCGAAACCTCGCAAAAGACAATCTTTCGAGATTCTACCACTCGGCCATTAAAACCAACTTACTCCCAATCATTATTATGAGATATAAATAGTAATGTTATTAAATCAGCGAACCGTTTTTTTTAACAGTTTTTTCCAGGGACAAAAATATGAGTGGATGGCGTATTCTTTAATTTAGTCGAGTAACTACGTTATGCTATGGTGGGACTCGACTGCAACCAAGCAAATCTCAACAAGAAAAAAAAAACTGAATCTAATTACTGACACTTTTTGAAGCCTCTGACATATTTTCTTTCTCTGCCTCTTGTTCTGTTTGGGTAAAGCAGGGCACAGTTAGGTCGCTCTTGAGGGAGCGTAAATCTCCAAATTTCGAGATAGATTGAATGGATATTCTGCAAGTAAATATGGTATCTCGTCTTTTAAAATTAGTTTGTCAAAAAATTACCGTATTCTCTCTAAGAGAACCACACCCCCGTCCCTAATTCAAAATCGTGTTTTTGGCATTGTGTTTTTGGCCTACTTTTTGGAGACAGCTCCCAAGCAAGTTACCACTCAAATTGTAGCTTATTGTTTTAGCTATAAATTAGGTGCTAACTTGCCTAAGACTTGTTTGCAAGAAGTAGGCCAAAACACAATGCCAAAAACACCAATTTGATTTAGGGACGGGGGTGTGGTTCTATTAGAGAGAAAACGGTAGTCATACTTGTATTCCTGTTCAGGGTCTACATCACTGATTATGGCCCTTTTGTTCCTGGCAACAACCCTGCCGGAGGGAACATCATTTAAATACACTTCATAGCCTTCCACCATGCTCACCAACGGAATTATGTTCTCCCACTTCAACAGCACATTGTTGGGCAATTGACGCTCATAGGTGAGAGAGACAGGAGCAGGGATTAGGGCGGTCAACAGTTCATTCACCGGCTCCAGCTTTTTGACCGCCCTTTGCAACTCCTAGAAGAAACATTTGTACACTCTACTGCCCTCATCCGGAGGCCTGCTCGCCGGCCGGGGCTTACCTGTCGGGCTTACAAATCTGGCTTACCTGCATGCTTTCCACAATCTCATCAATCGTTTTTGTCTGAGCCTCATTTATAGCGGTCAACAAAGAGTTTTGATTGGCCAGTTCGTCCAATTGTAGCTGCATTTCTTGTAGTCTATTTTTGTGCTCAAGCTCCGCTCTAGACTCTTCAGCTGTGTGCTTTGCTAGCAGTGGCACACATCTACTACGCCACCATCTTTGAATCGTTGAGGCAGCCAGATTAGGATTTGCTAGGTCGGTTGTGCACTCATTTATTTGGCTGTTGCCTGGAGTGTCCATCACCATTGTGGATTTTGGTTGAGAGTGTTTGTAAAAGAGTGGTGTATTGGGAGTTTTTTGGAGAAGCTCATTTTTTGAATGGTTAGCAAATGGGAGCTGTTTGCTGGATGAGGGCGAGCAGATTTCTGCGACACTGGTTCTGGAAGTGTTTGTTCTTGAGGAGACTGGAGTCATTTCTGGGATTGGAACTGGCACTTCTCGGCTTGTCTCCATGATCTCCACCTGGTTGGGCCTGTGAATGCAACACACCTTTTTTTTTAGTCATATGTGTCTTAATACCGGCTAAAGCAAGAGTTTCCATTTTCTTAACCGTTTCGGAAAGTTTTCGATCCCTCTTCGGATCATATCGAGCGGAAAGCGGCTGGTGGTGGAGAACTTTTGCCTCACCCGGTATGTCTTTTTGTATATACGGATATGCTATTTTGGAATGAAACTTACATGGGGCCCTCACTTTGCGAAAGTATCACAGTGCTAGCAGAAGCACTTGAAGAAGGGCTGCTGATAGAATCTCGTGCCGAATCCGGTTTTGCCTCTGTCCTAAAAAATTCATAAACAAACAGGGAATAGCTAAGTGGTCGTCTAAAAAGCCACTTTTTAGTGGGTGACTTGAGCCTACACCATCTAGACTCAAGTCTGGTGGGAGACGGAGTCATATCCGGTTTGAATTTGGTTAGTCTAAGTCCAACGGGAGAATTGTGGCTGGTAGAGCTGCTGGTTTCGTAGTCATAGTACACAAAACTCTCTTGTTGGTATTGTCTTCTCTTCTCGATCACCTTTGGCTGCAACATCTATTTTCAGCAATTTTAGTGGGTCTTTGAAGGGATAACCTTGACCAACACATGGGCTGATGAGTTTTTTAGTGGACGCAAGCCGAGAGGTGACTGCAAACAGTGCTCCTCCAAATAAGCGCATAATGCTTTGTGGGCCTTGGTGCCTGGTTGGAAACGACCTTTTCGATCGGTGTGAAGCCATTCTCCTAAATAAAAATGGCTAAGGGCTATTTTTTGTATAGTCTTGATTAAAAGGTGAGGCTAAGGGGTGGCAAAGGTGAGACTAAGGGGTGGCAAAGGTGAGGCTAAGGGGTGGCAAAGGTGAGGCTAAGGGGTGGCAAAGGTGAGGCTAAGGGGTGGCAAAGGTGAGACTAAGGGGTGGCAAAGGTGAGACTAAGGGGTGGCAAAGGTGAGACTAAGGGGTGGCAAAGGTGAGGCTAAGGGGTGGCAAAGGTGAGGCTAAGGGGTGGCAAAGGTGAGGCTAAGGGGTGGCAAAGGTG